>JANTPZ010144037.1:0-12770 GCA_025593235.1 Vachellia pachyceras | reverse complement strand
TTTTTTTGAAGAGAACAACAACTGCTCACATATACAATTTCATCAACATATGCTTGCACATATAAGGATAGATTTTCAAATGCTAGTTTTCAAGATTGAACGGCTCAAAAGGGTAGCAAGGGATGAAATAATGAAGGGTTTGTGTTTGGGCTAAATGAAAGGTTTTGAAATGAAGGCCTCTATCCTTTTCACAAAATATTGAATCATAAAGTTTTGATTAAGAATCAAGACAAGTTCTAGAGAGATTACAAAATAAGACAGACCCACTCTAATCAAATGAAGTTAGGCCCAATTATCCTCACGACAAGGCTAATGTCTCAATTAAACAGTCTCAAGGATAAAAAACGCAAAGAGTCAATTTAAAACTGGTCTACGCTTATCAATTACTAATAACTCAAAAAACGCTATTAACCAAAAACTTTGATCCTTAAACTCATGCATCAACCTCCCAATGCATTAGCTATGAAAATCACTGTTTCATAAGCATTGCTAAGGAGTGTTAAAGGCAATAAGAATGAGAGGAACTTTTATTTCAAAAATCCAAAAGCTAATTAAATTTTTGTTTAGTATTGCAATGAGGTTTCGCCGCGTGTAACCAAGGAGTTGGTCGTGGCGAACCACACCCGAGAAGTGGTTCTGTGTGCAATTGATTTTCACCGCAGCGCAACCACAAGATGGTCACGGCGAACATCACCCGAGAGGCTGAACTGCTTTATTTAAAGACTTTCGCTACGGCGAACAACAGAGTTGGTCGCGGCCAAAATGGTCAGAGAGCAAAACTGCAATTCAGTTCCTCTGGAAATTCAATATTTGTTCAAAAAATTTGAAAGAAACTTGAAAATTTCCCAAGTTTTTAGACAAAAGTAGCCCAACATTATCCTTCAAAAATTTCAGTTGCATGTTAAAAATCAAAATGCTGCTTGGAAACACTCTAAATCCTAAATCTCCCTCCACATTAGATATAGGAGGCCTAAAGCTACCTTTAAGCGCCCTATATCCGTATAGGGCGTCTAAAGGCATCTTTAGGCGACCTATATTGGACATAGGGCGCCTATAACCTTTCTATAATTTCAGAAATGCCACCGCGTTCATTTTTTACTTCTTTTTTTGAAAAAAGGACGCAAATTTCAGTAGTAAAAAGTATATTATGTAGTAGTGAAAGCCTCTTTGTGTTGTAAGCAGTGTTTTGATATATATATATATTGTGGTTGTTTGAGTTTGTTTTATGATTTTGTAAATTTGGGAAATCATGAAGCTTTAGGGGAGGTGCTGCCCAATTTTCCATTTGATATAGGAGAGTTAAAATCAAGTTATACCATGCTTGAATATGAATTTGGAAACAAGAATCAAGTGTTATAAGTGATGAAAGTTGAAAAATTCTATTTAAGGAATTTGTGTTCATGTCTCGGCCACAGCAGGTTCAGGGGGAAGGAAGTTTCTTTTGATGATTTTGATGCTTCCAATGAGTCCAAAATGAGTTTTTGTGTAGGGTAAAAGTGGTAACAAGTTTGTGGAAACCCTAGAAGACATTAGTGACAAGTTAGGGTTTCTAAGGTTCTTAAGTTCAAGAGTTAGTTCAAGGGAGTTTTACGTTGATTTTTTTTTTGGAAATGGCTTGTAATTAATATCCATGATGTTGTTGATTATGTAGGCAAGTGTTGGAAGCAAGAGGATAAATTTCTAAGTGGTCAAGAAAGCTTACAACTTAAAGGAAAGTTAAAAGTAAAAGGTAGCAAGACCTTCTAACCCTAAGCTTAATTGCTTTGAAAATGTGTATGAATTATGCATGACTTGTGTTGAAAATTCGTGATGATTGAAAGTGTGAATATGTGCTTTTGTATGCTATGGCCATATGCATTTAATTGTTACATGTTGCACTTTTATGAATTCACACTTATATTGAAAGTTGTCATGCAATTTTATAATGTGCATTAGAAAGTTTTGCTACTAGGATTTCCAAAAATCTCACCCTCCCCCACTAACCATTTTTAGGTAAAAGCACATCAAAGGGTAAGGAGCAAGTACTTAATGCTTGAAGCAAAACTTGATATGCATTAATGTGGATTGTGTTGTAGACCATATGTTGTTATGTATTATAATTGTAATGTGATATGTAACGTAACCTGGGAATGTATCATGGACTTATGATAATTAGTGGATGCTTTAAGAGTACCTAATTATATAGGTTAAAATGGTTAAGAAAGGTTTAGAAATCAAAATGGTAAGTTAGGAAGTTAAGAAGAGTAGAAATTTGGTTAAGTGTTGAAAGTAAAGTTGGTCATTTACCCTACTTTACCCTAGCGGGAAACATAGCAAATGAACTTCAATTGAACTGAAATTTTAAGGAAAAATATTTCACATTGCAAGCTTTAAAACAAGTTAAATATAAATGGAAATGGAATTTTTTAGAGAAAGTTATGATTGTCCAAAGTTGGTGAATAATCACAGAAAATCCTGGGAAAATGAAAAATCACCATATGAACAGTACATTTTCACGAAAGAATCTGTACCAATTGGACCAGTGTTCAAATGAGTATTTTTACCTCATAAAGGAATTTTTAAGCTTCAAATAGAAGTTGGAACCACTTAATTTTGATTTTTCTAGAATTAGTTATGAATTTTCAAATTTAGCCCGAAAAACTGTGAATAGTTTCTTAAGAATGAAAGTTTTCAATTTGGTCCCTTTTGACATCGTAAGTTGTTTGAGGCCATTAAATTGGTTCCAAATTATCATAAAGGAAGCTAAGAGGGACTAGTAAGAGGTGTTACATTCTCACTCTCCCTTACAATTCTCAATGAAACAGAGTCTTACACTCTATGTTATTTTATCAAATCTTAACCCAACAAATTCAAGGTCCCAACCTTGAAATATCTACAGGTTACAGAAAGTATTGCACAAGGAAACTCTCACAAAGAGTAGATAGCAATCAATGAAGTTGAGAATAAAAATTGAAGAAATCACAGAAACACTGATGAATAGCTTTTAATGCTCATAAATTGATCGTCGTCCCTGTAATGAATGCTTGGGGCTTTTATAGATGAGAGGAATGAAGTTGCCGTTAGATAAAGTTTAATATCCGTTACTCTCATCAACCAACTCTTCGTCTTCACCATTAATGCTGTAATAAATGCTTCTGAGTAGCGTGGACGACGAAGGCTTGAATTATGCAATCTTTCTGTGAGGACGGTGTTTTCTCTTTCTATGATCCTGGAATTTTGCATTTATGAGGGCAAGTGAAGTTCAAACGTTGTTAGATACAAATAAGGAAAGATGCAGAGTAGGTGAAAAGCTGTCAGAGAGAAAAAGTAGCCGTTGAGAAACAATACTCAAGTGTTTGATCATAATACTCGAGTGTTAATCAAGCATTTTGAATTTTATGTAATGATACTCAAGTGTTTTCTGTCAATGCTCAAGTTTCACAAACACTTTTGAAATTGATCGAGTGTTATCTGAGATTACTGCAGAAGATTTTCAAATTTAGTGAAAATACTTTAGTGTTGAAATTCTTATACTCGAGTGTTAGGAATACTTTCAGTTGATACTCGAGTGTTTAGAAGAAAACTTGAAGTGAAATCTTTTGAAATATCACAATACTCAAGTGTTGAAAACAGAAAACTCGAGTGTTGTCACTTTTCTACCATTACTCGAGTGTTTAGATGGAAGTGTTGTGCTTTTTGAGAAAATGGAGCTCGATACTCAAGTATTCAAAAGTCAATACTCGAGTTTTGTTAAGACTTTCACCTAATACTCGAGTGTTGTGCTTGAAGTGTTGTCTTTTATTTGAAAACTTTTGCCCGATACTCGAGTGTTGAGAACAAGCACTCGAGTGTTGTCAACACTTCCTCCACAACACGAGTGTTATGCTTCAAGTTCAAGTATTTTGACTCAATACTCGAGTATTCAAACTCAATACTCGAGTGTTGTTAATACTTCCATTTGTAACTCGAGTATTCTGCTTCAAGTGTTGAGTACTCTTTTGAAAACAAAACCCGATACTTGAGTATTGCAACACAATACTCGAGTATTGTCAATACTTCAACACCAATACTCGAGTTTCACATGAAAGTATTCTTTCAAAACATGTTTTTACACCAATACTCGAGTATTCAAAATCATCACTCGAGTGTTTGTAACACTTCATCTCAATACTTGAGTTTTCACTGTGAGTGTTGGATTTCAAAAACATTTTTCACTTGCAATACTCGAATATTGAAATCAAGAACTCGAGTATTATCAACACTTTCAACAAAAACTCAAGTGTTGCTTGAAAGTATTGATTTTTAACTGATGAAAAACATTGATACTTGAGTATTAAAGCACAGAACTCGAGTATTCCTCAATACTTTTATACAAACTTGACAGAACTCGAGTGTTTCACTAAGAGCACTTAATCATCAACAATTTAAGTTTTATAATACCTGAAATCATTTTGTTACCATCAAAATAAGTCATCAACATTCTCCCCCTTTTTGATGATGACAAAAACTTTATAAAATCAGAATGGAATTAAGAGCTTAAATTGTCAAATCATGAAAACATAAAGAAACCACGAAAGCAGAGAGACAAATGAAATTCCTGAACCCATAATATTACTCATAAAAGAGTCTGATCATAAAAGCATAAGCCATAATTCATAAGTCATCAAATACAAAGCATAAATAACAGGATCAGATGAGGGCTCTGGAATAGGAGTGGGATCAACAATCAAACAGGATCAGACAATCAAACAAGGGGTGAAGAGATGATTTTCTTTCTCCCCCTTTTTGTCAACAATCAAACAAGGGGTGAAGAGGGAGAGGAGGGAGTAGGATCATATGAGGGCTCTGGAATAGGAGTTGGATCAACAGGATCAGATGAAGGAGCCACTGAAGTCAGAGGTGGTGCAGGTATAGGCTGAGCTCTGGGTTCAAGATGGAAGATGAAAAATCAATCATGGCCAATACAACATCAGTGGGAGGATCCTCAGGTAACTGTGATAGAGGTGGAGGAGGAGCAGAGGTAGAAGCCTGAGAATCTTTGATAAATTGCTCAATAGATGAGACCCTACTGTCCAATCCAGAGACTCTACTATCCAGGCCAGCCACAGACCCCTGTAAAGCCTCAAATTTCTCCAAGAGAAAATCCTTAAACTTTATGAGGTCCAGAGGTAAAGATGTAACAGTTGTCTCCAGGGTCTTTCCTATGAAATGATCATTCACAGCCCTAAGAAGTGAATCCATATACTGACAAGTCTGACCCTGAAAGTAAGATACAAACTCCTCACTCATTCTTCTGAACTCAATCTCCATGTAAGTCTGCAGAGCTGCCTGAGCAAATGATGGAGCAAAGGATGGTTGTGGTGGAGCAGAGGATCAGGCCTCATCCTATCCTCGGGATGTGGCAGATGTGGTTTTCTTCTTCTTCGCATGCTAAAACTGAACCTTTACCACATCGATGTTCATTCTGTGGAAGTGCTGAGCAGCAAAAAGGATGGGTTTTCAACCTTTTCAACAATGTACCAAACCTGATGAAGGTCCAGAATGTATGAGACAAGGCTGGGATATGGTACAGACATCCTTTTGGAGTTAGAAAATCTAAACCTCTACATCTCATTGAATATTAACTGGCCAACATTCCTCTTTTCCTTTGCCATAATGGATGCCAGAATATTGTAGTCCATATGAGCCAAGTGAGTATAGTTCTTACTCTTATTCACTAAACACCTAGAATAGATGTAGTGAATAGTCCTATGTATCACTGGCATAGAGGCTGGATCAAAAGACAAATTCCCTAGAAACTCTTCCCCTGGTCTTAGGAACTCAAAAATTTCTTTTGCTGAAAAAATCCTTTAACTTTTCAGCAAAATTGTGAGTGCTCAGATAACTGTTCAGATCATCAACAGTAATACTTATTGTCTTTCCTCTAATCTTTGTTACCAAAGAGTGACGAATAATGTTTCCATTGTCATGTTTCAAAGAATTAGACTTCATGTTATTATAGAAAATTCTGACCATTTCAGGGGAAAAAGGCTTGTTAATCTCAATCAGTCCTCCATAATGATCCATGTAATCCACCACATCTATTCCCAAAGCCTTTATATCTTCTAAATTAACATATATTGCAGGGCACGGTTTTTATACTTCAATTCATAATCATCATGATCCATGATGTATAAAGTGTCAACAACATATCTTTCAGGAGACTCTAGTGTGGTTACCTTTTTCTTGGAACCTCTTCTTGATGACTCCCCGGGTCCATTGATTCCTCCTTTTCTCTTTCTCTTTGGAGCCAATATGCCTGGAGAAATGCTTTCAGTCTCGGAGTCTGAATCTTGAGCAGATGATGGAACAGGGGCTGATAAAGATGTCATTGGAGCTTTACCCTTAAGGATTGACTTGGGTTGGTTGGAGACTGACTTTTGAGTAGAGACAACAATAGTTTCCTCATCCCTGGAAGGTTCAATAATCCTCACCTTCTTTGATGAAGCAGATTGGGATGGGGAAGGGCCTGAAGATAATGCTTTAGTTCTTTTAGTACGAGCCATGGTGCTTTCGAATCAAAGAAATGATAATTTGGTGGATTTTTGAGAGTTTGAATGCTGACGGGATGAGATACGAATGGGCAAGAAATCTATGGATTAAGGGGTGTTTTAATGGAATAAATTGAGGGGTTTTGATGGTTAAAGATAATCGAACAAGTTTGTAACCGTTTGGGAGAGGTTGCAACTGATAGGGTGATGGGATTTAAGAGAAATCGAGTGAAGAAAATGACGTTAGGGTTCGAGTGTTCGACAAAAGAGGGATTTTGAATATCAGATGCTTCAACACTCGAGTGTTGTATATCAGTACTCGAGTGTTGAGGAAAAATAGCCTGAGTACTCGAGTGTTGTAACGTAGCACTCGAGTATTGAGTGTAACACTCGAGTATTGTCTTAGCAGTACTCGAGTATTGCCTCAAGGAAGATGAACAGATAGGCCAATACTCGAGTGTTAGCCTTGAGTACTCGAGTATTGAACCTCGCTTGCCAACACTCGAGTATTGGTCCTCCAGTACTCGAGCATCGGGGTCTCCTTTCATTTAGCGAGTACCATCACTCGAGTATTCCCAATGGAGTACTCGAGTATCAGGGTCCTTGTTCTGAAAAACACTTCGACACTCGAGTATTGATCTTTCAATACTCGAGTATTTGAATTCTTAAGTTTAAAATACTCACCACACTCGAGTGTTGAGATTGAACACTCAAGTATTACCTTTACTTCCATTTACTACTCGGGTATTTGACTTCCAATGATGCTCAGTACTCGAGTATTGGTTCCTAGAACTCGAGTGTTGTTCCATAAGTCATCACTTGAACCTGAAACTCAAGTATTTCAACATTTTAAGCAATTAACACTCGAGTAATACCTCATAATACTTGAGTGTTCATTAAGAATTGTTGAACACTTCCTTTTTTTGCGTCCAATACTCAAGTTTTGCCTTCAAGTGTTTGGTTCAACACCTACAAAACTTTGTCAAAACACTCCGATGCTTAAGTTAGTAATGATATAATCATCAAAAAACATTAAATCAACATTATACTTACAATTCATTGGGATTTACTATTCCAAATTCTCTTCCGATATTTATGAATTGTTCTATGGCCAAGGGTTTTGTGAAGATGTCAGCCAGCTGAAGATGAGTAGGAATGAATTCAACTTTAATATCTTTATTTTGCACATGATCCCTGATGAAATGATGTCTTATATCAATATGCTTGGTCCTTGAATGATGCACAGGATTCTTAGAGAGATTAATTGTGTTGGTGTTGTCACAGTATATGGGAATTTCTTTGAAAATCATTCCCAAATCCTGGAGTTGCTGCTTCATCCATAAAACTTGAGCACAACAGCTTGCAGCAGCAATATATTCAGCTTCTGTGGATGATAATGATACTGTTGATTGCTTTTTGCTGAACCAGGATACCAGAGCTCTACCAAGGAATTGATATTGGCCATTCATACTTTTTCTGTCAGTCTTATATCCAGCATGGTCAGAGTCTGAATAGGCAATTAACTCTTTACTACTTCCTTTTGGATACCATAATCCAAGATCAGTGGTACCAGCTAGATATCTGAGAATTCTCTTGATATTTTTAGGATGGGATTTCTTTGGAGCAGCTTGATAACGAGCACACATTCTAACACTGAATTGAATATCAGGTCTACTTGCTGTGAGATAGAGCAAAGACCCAATCATTCCTCTATATTTCTTGATATTATAATCCTTTCCATTTGCATCTGCATCAAGGAGTGCATTTGAGCTCATGGGAGTATCAGCACTTTTGCATTGATCCATTCTAAATTTCTTCAGCAGCTCTCTGAGGTACTTGGCCTAATTAATGAAAATACCATCTTTCTTTTGTTTAATTTACAGTCCAAGAAAGAAATTTAATTCTCCCATCATGGACATTTCAAATTCTCCCTGCATCATCTTGGAAAATTCTTGACAAAGATCATCGTTAGTTACACCAAAGATAATGTGATCAACATAAATATGTACAATTAATAAGTCTGATTTTGAATGCTTAATGAATAGGGTTGTATCCGCCTTTCCTCTAACAAAATATTTCTTGATTAAGAAATTACTTAACCTTTCATACCAGGCTTTGGGAGCTTGTTTCAAACCATAGAGAGCTTTCTTTAATTTGTAAACATGATTTGGTTTGGAAAGGTTTTCAAAACCAGGGGGTTGCTCAACATAAACTTCTTCCATAATGAAACCATTTAAGAAAGCACTCTTTACATCTATTTGAAAAAGTTTGAAATCCATAATGCAAGCAAAGGCAAGTAAAATATGTATAGCTTCCAATCTTACCACTGGAGCATAAGTTTCTTCATAATCAATGCCTTCTTCTTGATTATATCCTTTTGAAACCAATCTATCTTTTTTCTGATAATGATTCCTGATTCATCAAGTTTATTTCTAAATACCCATTTTGAACCAATGACTGGATGATCATTGGGTCTAGGAACTAAATCCCACACTTGATTCCTTTCAAATTGATTTAATTCTTCTTCCATTGCAATTATCCAATCATTGTCAGATAAAGCTTCCTCAACATTCTTAGGCTCTATTTTTGAAATAAAAGCTGAAAATTGAGCCTCATGAATAAATCTTTTCCTGGTTTGTACACCTTCACTCACCTCTCTAATCATGTGATTGATGGGATGATTGCAGATGTATTTCTAAGCTTTTGGTTGAGGAGATTTAGGAAAATCATCAGATTGTTCATTTTCAAAATTATGAGAAGGTTGATTATCAAGTGAATTTTCTTTGCTTTGATTTTCAAAAGCTTTTGAAATAATAATTTCTTCATCAACATCACCAAGGAACATGGACTGATTCCTCTATCGTACAAGTACGTTTATTGAAAACTCTATATGCTTTACTCCTATTTGAATAACCAAGGAACAAACCTTCATCAGATTTTGGATCAAACTTACCAAGGTTATCCTTACCTTTATTGTGGATGAAGCACTTGCTGCCAAAGACATGTAGATGAGACAAATTTGATTTTCTTCCCTTGAATAGCTCGTATGGTGTCTTTCCGAGAGAAGGTCTTATGTATGCTCTATTCGAGATGTAACAAGCTATACTTAGAGCATCTGCCCAGAAGACTTGTGACACTTGCTTTTCTGTCATCATTGCCCGTGTCATGTCTGCTAATACTCTGTTCTTTCTCTCCACCACTCCATTTTGCTGAGGAATCCTTGGTGCTGAGAAGTTGTGATTGATTCCTTCATTTTCACAGATGGTAGCAAAGTCTCCATCTCAAATTCTCCTCCATGATCTGTTCTAATGGAAACAATAGACATACCTTTCTCATTTTGGACCTTTTTGGCAAATATAGTGATTAATTCAAAAGTTTCATTCTTGGAAGCCAAAAATATAGTCCAAGTAAATCTAGAATAATCATCAACAATTATCAGAGTATACAAATTTCCCCCTAAACTTTTCACTCTAGCTGGACCCATTAAATCGATATGAAGTAGTTCAAGAGGCCTTTTTGATGAAAGCTCTGATTTTGATTTAAAAGATGATTTGGTTTATTTTCCTAACTGACAGGTATCGCATACCAAATCATTCTTGAATTTTAGTTTTGGAAGCCCTTGAACTAAATCATTTCTGATTAATTTGTCAAGTTGATGCATACTCACATGAGCTAGTCATTTATGCCATAGATGAGTTTCATTAATTGACTAATTAGACAGGGGTTTGTAAAACTCATTTTTAATTCAATAGTATAACAGTTACCGTCTCTAGGAGCTCTGAGTTGAATGTTCAGCTTTTCTTTATTGATAGAGAGATATTTCTTGTTGATAATGAAGCAAGCTTACCTATTTCATATTGGGGCATGCTCTGTGAATACTTACCTATTTCAAATCAAGTAGAACGTAAGATTAAAGTATTACGTACTAACCGAGGTCATGAATACTTATCCGATCAGTTTAAACAGCTCTGTGAAGAGAAAGGGATAATTAGACAGCTAACTATCCCTGGCATCCCACAACAAAATGGTGTGTCAGAAAGAAGAAATAGAACTCTTCTAGACATGGTTAGGTCAATGATGGCTCAAGCAAGCTTACCTATTTCATATTGGGGCATGCTTTATTAACAGCAGCCTTTATACTTAATCGTGTACCCTCAAAAGCAGTCAGTTCCACACCCTATGAATTGTGGATGAAGCGCAAGCCCGATTTAAATATCATAAGACCCTGGGGCTCGGCTGCATACGTTCACGACGATTCCCACATGCATAGGAAATTGGGTCCAAGAGGAAAGAAATGTATCTTTATAAGGTACTCAAAAGAATCCAAAGGATATGTTTTCATTGGGGCAAACGAAGAAGGAACAGTGACTGAAATTGAATCAAGGCATACTGCATTTTTGGAAAGTGAATTTCCTGGTAGAGGAGAAATAGATCGAACAATATCTCTTCATGAGAGAGAAGAACAAGGTAGTGCAGATCGATCTAATGATCCCCAGTCATCTCAATATATCGATCTGAGTAGGAGATCAGAAGGCTCAGAATGGTATTTACCGAGACCGAGACAGAAGAAACAAAAGAGACAAGAGGTTTCTGCAAGAAGGAGTGACAGGGGAAATGTACCCAGGAAGCGCTTCCCAATAGAGTGGGAAGCACTCATGGTCACCCCGGATGAAGATGATGAGCCACGTTCTGTACATGAAGCCTTAACTTGCCCTGCCAAGAACGAATGGAGTAAGGCAATGGAAGAAGAGATTGATTCAATGAGAAAGAATCAAGTCTGGGAACTCGTTGATCTGCCAAAAGGTTGAAAGGCCATTAGGAACAAATGGGTTCTCAAGATAAAAAGAAAAACGGATGGATCAATTGACAAATACAAGGCATGTCTGGTAGCAAAGGGGTACACACAACAGGAAGGTATCAATTACGACGACACCTTCTCTCCTGTTGTATGCTTTAATTCGATAAGGCTAATTTTGGCAATAGTAAATAGTTTAGATCTGGAGTTACATCAAATGGATGTGAAAACTACATTTCTAAACGGAGACCTGGATGAAGAAATCTATATGGAACAACCGATAGGTTTCATAAGGAAAGGTTCAGAGAGCAAAGTTTGTAAGCTCCGAAGGTCCATTTATGGATTGAAACAATCACCCAGACAGTGGTATTTGAGGTTTAATAAGGCGATAACCTCATATGATTTTAAGATGATTGAAGAAGACCACTACGTCTACGTCAAGTGGTTTGATGATAACTTTGTGATATTGTCATTATATGTAGACGACATTCTGCTGGTCGAAAATAGCCTAGCTTCGATCTTAGCCATTAAGGAATGGCTGTCGTCAAACTTTGAGATGAAAGACATGGGAGAAGCAAAGCACATACTTGGAGTTAAAATCCAAAGGGATCGTTCAAAAGGAGTTCTATCTCTTTCACAGGAGAATTACATTAAGAAAATTCTCGAGCGCTTCAACATGATTGACTACAATCCCTTAGACACCCCGATAGCTACTGGAGTTAGCTTAAGTCTTGAAATGTGTCCCAAGACTGAGTCAGCCAAGAAAAGAATGGCGAGAGTTCCGGACGCTAGTGCCGTTGGAAGTTTAATGTATGCAATGATGTGTACGAGGCCAGATATTTGCTTCGCAGTTGGACTTGTGAGCAGGTTCCAATCAAATCCAGGAGAACAACATTGGAAAGTTGTGAAAAAGATACTGTGATACTTAAAGGGCATATCAGATTATGCACTGACTTATCAAGGAAGCGATCTACGGCTCATTGGATACTCCGATGCTGATGTAGGCGGAGACGAGGTTGAACGAAGGTCAACTTTAGGTTACACTTTCTTGCTAAATAATGGCGCCATAAGCTGGAGCAGCAAGAAGCAGACGTGCATAACCCTACATTCCATGGATTTGTAGCCTGCACTGCGGCAGTGCAAGAGGCTATATGGCTGAAGAGATTCATCGAACACCTTGGATTTGGGAATGAGAGTAAAAATCCTGTGTTGATATACTGCGACAACACTGCAGCCATAGTGTAATATCCCTAAATTTCTATGCTAGCTGAATGAAATGCTAATCCGATAGCTAGGAAATGAAAAGAGAAATCAGAGGTAAATAGTATAGAAAGAAAGACTATAGGCAGGAAGTCATAAAGATAGACCTGTCTTAGTACACGGAGTTCCGTAGGAATTCCAGAATTAAGGAAAAATTGCCCAGAGTGATATGAGGATGGGAAAACCTTCAGGAAAGGGACCCATAC
>JANTPZ010144035.1:0-20473 GCA_025593235.1 Vachellia pachyceras | reverse complement strand
GGGTAAAAGCAAGCCTTTAGGGCTAATGTGGCCCATTGGGCATTCACTTTTCATGGTTCTAATTATGCTATTAATTCCCTAGGGCCATAAAGTGATAAAGGAAAAGCTATGGTTAGAAGATCAAGGTACTTAAGGAGGAGGCAAAATCTAAAAGGTAGTGAACTTACTTACTTGTATGTGTGTGATGTTTATGTTGCGCATTGATTTGCTATAGTGCTTTACTAGATTATGTGAAGCATGTATGATTGAATGAAGCTCTGTTTTTATTTTTACTATGGCCATAAGTACTTTATACAAAATATTGAGCACCCAGCATTTCATTATGTGAACATGAGCCTATATAAGGCAAGCATATCATGCACTAGCATTCATCCTACATGCATTGTTTGTAATGTTTGCTATTGGGATTCCTCGAATCTCACCCTCCCCCATTAACAATTTTAGGTACAAGTGCATCAAGTGTAAGGAGAAAGTTTTGATGCATGAAGCAAGAAATTGTGCATGGATATTCACATGAGATTATGTTGTAATTATGTGGACAACCATGGAGTGTATGTATGTAATGTAATATGTCTAATGAGCCCATGCATGTATGGATGTTATATGATAGCTAAGAACTCCTAAATGAATGATCAAATATGGTTCAAAAAGAATAGGAGTTAGGGTTTCACAAAGATGAAGTTTGAAAATGAGAAGTTTGACTTTTTATCAAAGTGAAGTTGGTCAAACCCCTAACTTTGGCCTATTCCAAAACAGGGTAAATGAACTCCAATTGAGTTAGAATTCTACAGAAAAATAGTTGGCATTGTAAGTTTTAAAACAAGCTAAAGAACAACGGATTTGGAGTTTTGTACAGAAAGGTATGATGTTCCAAATATTGAAGAAAATCACTGAAAAACCTGGGAAATAGAAAAATGACCAAATGAACAGTACTTTTTCACAAATGAAACTGTGTCATTTGGGAAAGCTAATGGCTCAATGAGTATTTTTACCTTATAAAGGAACTTACAAGCTTCAAATAGAAACTGGAAGCACTCAATTTCGATTTTTCTACAATTAGTTATGAATTTTCAAAGTTGGCCCAAAAATCTGTGAATAGTGACATGAATAGTAACCTTAAACTTGAAAATTTTATTTTTCACTCTTTGGTTACTCTAGGTCACTAAAAGCCTAAATGTGCTTCCAAATAGATATTTAATGAAGCTAAAGGTAAAGATTAAGGAGTGTCACAAAATGCACCCAAAATCAAGCTAATCACAATCAACACTCTAGTCTCCGAACTAAGCTCAAGAAGGGTCATGATTGGGCCAAAAATGCATTAAAGGCTTTAGAAATTCAAGCAAGAATGTAGAGAAATAAAGCTCAATCACTCACACAATTTGAATAAACAAAATGACAGACGCGTAAATGCAGAGAATAATAGCGTATTTAGTTTGTTGGTTGTCTTTCTCTGTCTTCAATGCTTCTACATTTATAGCTGAGATAGCATTCACTAGCTGTTGCTTTGAGTTTGAATAGCCGTTAGAGAGAAGTTATTACTTGTTACTTATAGCCGCTGCGCCTTCATTGAACTATCATAAATGCTTAATTAATGTTGTTCAACTGTCGATGGCGTAGACCATTAATGCTCAGATTCTCTTATCAGATGACCTGGACAGTTTAATGAAAGATCTGGGAAGCATTTATGAGGCAGGTAACATTCAAAATGTTCTAGCACGAAAAAAGAAAGCTCTGATACGCTGTATGTCCAACGTCTGTGAATTTGTCCATTGAGAGTCCACGCTGGAGAGGAATTTAGTGAACCTATTTCTATGTCAGAAGTTGTGTCAAAAATGTGGACTCGAGTTTGCAAGACTTCATGACTCAACTTCTATCACATAGGAATTAACAGCTCAGTTGTAAAACTTCCAGTTTCATAAACATAACTCGAGTTTGAGGAAACTTTAATTTGGAACTCGAGTTTTCAGTGAGAGTTATGAAATAAAGTTGAAAAACTTTTATTTGAAACTTCAAGTTTTGAAGTCCAGTTGTAAAACTTCAAGTTGTGTAAATGAGGACTCGAGTTTTACGTGTGAAAAACTCTTCAGTTGAAAAGGTCCTCAAGACCCAAGTTCAAATCTCAAGAACTCGATTTTTAAAAAACTTCCAGTGAGGACTCAATTTTGAACATTGAGTTTTTGTACTGATGGAATTCTGCAAGACATGGAACTCGAGTTTGTAAAACAGAGGACTCGATTTTTGTGAAAACTACAAGTCATAACTTCCTGTTTTCAATTCAAGTTTTGAGCAATAGTTGTGGAACTCAAGTTCTGAAAATCTGGAACTCGAGTTTTATAAAAGCAATTTTCAAAAATGAAGTTCAGAAGCCCGAGACTTGAGTTTTGGAAATATGGAACTTGAGTTTTACTTCATGCTTCGAATTTCCACAGCTTGTAGTCCAGCTTTCAACACATAGCTCAATTTTCAACGCCCATAACTCTCTTGATTCAACTCCAAACTTCGTAAATAATATATCAATGGAAATTCTTGTACATATACTTTCACATGAAATAAGAATCAGCCCAAAAGCGGTTATATAAAGAAAGATATGATATATACAATAAGGAAAGGTCAGTGATAAAGCATTAAATTCGACTAACAACTTTCAAAAATCATATCTCCTTCATATAAAATTACTTGATGCTGTTCTTAGTATCTATGTTCTGCATTCTGAGTCTAGTTTCATATGAAATTGGTTTCACATCAATCGGACTTGTAGTTTGGGAGATATGTGTATAATATTAAACATATGTCAAGCTCAAAGATAATAGAGGAGCCAAAACTCAAGTTTTCATCATCCAGAACTCGAGTTTTGAGTCCAAGAGGTTGAAAATTGAGTTTTCATAACCCAGAACTTGAGTTTTGTAAAACCTGAAGCCCAAACTCAAGTTTCAAGAACAAGTTCTATGCCTGAATGTTGTGGAACTCGATTTCTATGAAAATAGGACTTGAATTTTGGCACTTCTTCCTGGAACTCAATTTTGCTTCAAGAAGCTCCAGAAACTTATCAAACACAATTTTTATCTTCAAGAAATAGTTTTAAGCATCCAAATGAAGTTTAGATGAATGGTAACTCAATGTATGATGATATAACATTTATTTGAAACATATACAAATTGAGTTATTTACCACATCATCTTTTAATTGAAAAGAATGCTCAAAAGTTAGTAAGTCAATATGCATTATAAAAAGTTTTCTCTCTTTTATATTTGACATCATCAAAACTAATCATGTCTAACACTTATGACAAATTACCTTGTAATGCAATATTTTCATGTTCAATAACATGTGATAGGTCTGGATTATATTTCTTTAACTTGGAAATATGGAAGACATTATGAATTAGACTCAAATTTGGGGGTAAGACTAACCGATATGCTACTGGTCTGACTCGGTCTAATATTTGAAACGGCTCAATATACTTAGGGCTAAGCTTCTTTGTCTTCAAGGATCGACCTACTTCTGTTGTTGGAAATACTTGGAGAAAAATACAATCTCCAACTTCAAATTTCAACGATCATCTTCTTTGATCTGCATAACTTTTCTGCCAGCTTTGTATTGCTTGTAATTTCTTCCTTATCATCTCTACCTTAGTAGCAGTACGGTCTGCTAACTTTAGACTGTACATGTTTCTTTCTTTAAGCTCTATCCAACACAAAGGAGATTTGCATTTTCTTCCATATAAGGCTGCATAAGGCGCCATCTGTATACTAGAGTGATATCTGTTATTGTATGTAAACTCGGCTAATGGTAAATATACACTCCAATTTCCCTTTAGTTTTAACACACACGCTCTCAACATGTCTTCAAGCATTTGAATCATTCTTTCTGATTGTCTATCCATTTACGGATGATAAGAAGTACTAAAACTTAGTATTGTTCTAAGTGCCTCTTGTAAAGAGTTCCAAAATCTCAAAGTAAAATAGGATCTCGGTATGAAATTATGTTCTTTGGCACCCCATATAATCTATCTCCTTAATATACGTCTCTACTAGCTTTGTCAATGGCTAATTTGTATGTGTTGGCAGGAAATGGGCAGACTTTGTCAATCTATCTACTATCAACCATATGGTATTATGCTTCATTGATTATGGTAAACCAACTACGAAATCTATAGTAACACTATCACATTTCCACTCTGGAATTACCGGATTCTATAACATTCCTGGTGTCTTCTAATGCTCTATCTTGTTGAGTCTCAATATGTTGTGTAAATTGATAATCTGTCTGAGCTTCTTTAATCTCTTCTTCTATATCACTGACAATCTAAGTGGCATTAAATCTGTTAGGCTCTACGTACATCTGATTCATCAAATTCCAATCTCAGAGATTCTCTATTAGTCTCTTCTCTTTCATCATTATCATAACTACCTACACTATACTCCTGCTTAAAGCATTAAGAGCAACATTTGCTTTACCCATATGATATTTAATTCTGTAGTCACAGTCTTTGAGCAACACCATCCATTGTCTTTTTTTCATGTTCAGCTCTTTCTAATCTTGAAAACACTTGAGACTCTTATGATCACAGTACATCTCGATGGTTGCTCCATATAATTAGTGCCTCCATATCTTTATAGCATAAACTATCGTTCCTGGTTCAAAACAATAGTGGGATATTTTTCTTTATGAGGCTTTAGCTAACATAAGGTATAAGCCACCACTCTACCCTGCTACATTAACACACATCCCAATTCATGTTTGCTAGCATCATTGTAGGCCATGTAGGTCTACTTCGGATCAGGGATTACTAATACAGGTGTAATATCCATGATTTTACTGCTAACTAAAATATTTGCTAATCCAGTAGTTATGAAATGAATTAGAACCCAGAGATAGATAATGCATAAAGAGAGAAAGGTTATGGGCCGAAAGACATAAAGTCAGAACTGGCCTGGTGGATGGAATTTTATAGGAACTCCAAAGTTAAGCTTGCTCGTTCTGGAGTAATTTGAGGATGGGTGACCTTCTGGGAAGGACCCATATGTCATTTGATAAAAAGATTAAGGACAACAAGGTCTTTAAGTGTTAAAAGTAAGGGTAAAATGGGAAATAAGAAAGAGTAGTAAAAGTAAGGGCAAAATGGTAAATAAGAGAGAAAGGAAGGGCATTTTGGTCACTTGACAAAGTCAAAGTCAAAAGTTAAAAAGTCAACTACTGACTAAAAATTTACAGAAGCCCAATAGACAGAGTACGACTCACTGATCACAACCGTGATTCACGGATTTTCCATATTCGGACTAGATTTTTGTCTATAGAATTTTGAAGGGCAGAAAAGGGAAAAATAATTATTTAAAGCATCAGGAGTTCACAAAGATCAGAGAACAGAGTATGGAAAAATTAAGTGAATTTATAAAATTATTGCCTAGTATACGATAAAGGCGATTTTCCCTAATATGAGGAAAAGGACCCGAAAACCCCAAAAATATAATTTTATTCAAAAATTAATTTTGTACAATCTAGAGGGAAATTTGGGGAAAGAAAAAAGGGCTAGAGTACCAATAGAAAATGTATTAATTTTTAAGGCCCTAAAAATATTTTGCCCTTTGATTGCAGGTTTTCAGGTGTTTTAGACAGGATAAAATAACCATGTTAATTGGGATGATGATTTCACCATATTCAAGACGAGAATATGGAGATTAAATGAGGAAGAAAACATCTCTTGAAAAGCAGAGAAAGATTTAGCGGAATAAAGTTATGTTTACCGGTAAAAAGTGTAATCGGTAGAGGTAACTGAATGGAATCCGGTTTGGTTAGCCTAACCAAGTTTTAACCCTTTAGTTACTGTTTAGTTACCTTTATTTTATTCCAACCAATGAGAATTTAGCATGTGAATTCAAGTGTAGCTAAATGAGAGCCTTTAGATCAAGTTTAAAATTCAAGATCAAATCTTAGCCATCCATTACATTATAAGGGATTTTCTAAACAGATTTTTCCCTCCATTTTCTCCATCTTGGCCTACATTTCTAGTAGAAAAGAGAGAGAGTAAAAGGACGCCATTTTTTCTCTTGGAGAAGGAGGAAAAGCTTCAAGAAAAACTAAGGGTAAGAAACTAAAGCACCTAAACCTATACATAATCTTACTCCTTGTGATCTCCTCTACAACTTCCATGGATTAGAATTTTGATTAAGTCTCTCTTTTTCAAGATTCAAAGTTTGTGTTCTTGAGATCAAGAGTGAGAAAGAGAAGGATTTAAAGCCAATAGCTTTATGTAAAATACTCCTTGTGTTGTAAGGAGTATGTTGGTGTATAGTTTGTGGTTATTTGGTTGTTGCTTGATGTTTTGTGAATTTTGGGATGAAGAACTCTAAGGGGAAGTGCTGCCAAAATTTATATTTGATATGGAAGAGTTGTATTTGAGTCAACAAGACATGGAAAACTAGTATGGAAGCAAAAAATGGTGATTGTATAAGTTGAAAGTTTGAAAAGAAACATTTTTCTATTTTTGAGAATTTTCGTCCAGATATGGAAAGTGGATGAAGTAGTGTTGCTTTGATGATTTTAATGCTTCCAATGGCTTTAAAAAAGTGAGCACAAGTTTTGGGAAGCATTAGAAAACATTAAAGATAGGTTTTGATACTTAAGGCCTATATAATTCAAGGGGAAGTTTAAGGGAGTTTTACATTGATTTTTGCCTTGGTAATGGCGTGTTTTTAATGGCCATAATGTTGTAAATTATGTAGGCAAGAGTTTGGTGCAAGGAATTAATTTTTCAAGTGATCAAGAACGCATCAAAGTTAAGGGAAAGTTAAGAGAAAAAGGTAGCAAGACCTTCTAACTTAAACTAATTTGTTGTGAACTTGTTTTGAAATGGTGCATGACTCATTTTATGAGAATGAGAGTGTGAATATGTGCTTGATGTGCTATGGCCATATGCATATACATGTCTCATGTTGAACATTCATTTCATTATGCATTTACACTAATTTATAAACTATGTCATGCATTTTATGAATCTTGTTAGAAAGTTTTGCAATTGGGATTTCTTTGAAATATCATTCTTTCCAACTAACATTTTTAGCTGGAAGCTCATACAAGGGTAAGGAGAAAGTAAATGTTGTTTGAAGCAAGATTAGTGTGTGCTTGTGATCATATTTTGGTGATGTGAAGTTAATGTTACAATAATCAAGGATGTTATGTAATTGTGTAACCTAAACTCCAACGCGTATGATAGTCATGGAGTAGTGAATATATGCTTTAATTATTCCCAAATTCATGATTAATCATGATCGAAAGAGGTTTAGAAGTTGGTATGCGTAAATATGAAGTCATGAAATAATAAGTTTGACTAATAAGTGATTGTAAAGTTGGTCAAACCATGAACTTGGACATAACATGAAATAGGGTAAATAAACTCCAAACAAGTTGAATTTTACCAGTAAAATATTTCATGTTGCAAGCTTTAAAATGAACCAAAGATTACTGGATTTGGAGTTTTGTATGAAAAGTTATGATGTTCCAAAGTTTGAAGAAAATCATAGAAAACCTGGGAAAAATGAAAAATTACCAAATGAACAGTAGTTTTTCACGAATTAAACTGTATCAATTGAGCAAGTTAATGACCCAATGAGTATTTTTTCCCCCATAGAGGAACTTATACGCTTCAAATAGAAATTGGAACCACTCAATTCGATCTTTCTAGAATTAGTTATGAATTTTCAAATTTGGCCCAAAATTATATGAATAGTAACTTTTAAAAAAAATCAAATTTTTCATATTTGATTTCTTTTGACTCTTTAAGCTATTCAAGACCCAAGAATGGTTCCATAATGTTATAAAATGAAGCAAAAGATGTAATTAAGGTGTGTTACATTTGTTTGGTATAAGAGCAAAGGTTTAGGATTTGATTGGAATAATTGTGCATTGTTATTTGTTATATTGTGCACTATTATTCAACATGTATATGAATTGGTTATGTTATGTATTGGTTACCTCTTAGGGTTGTATACTAGTTAGTTATGTTCTGTATTCATGAATTTATGAATGATTGTGATTAGCTAAGTATGAAAAAGGCAAGTGTAAAGGTTACTCAACCACTTTATCATGAGGATGGAATGGAGTTTTCCAATACTCCAGAGATAAGCTTGCAATCTAAACCGTCTGTCAACCAGGGGGATCAAAGGGAGGAAGAAGATTCTGAGACACAGATGTACTTCCTCCAAGTAAAGGAACCAAAGCCTGGAATTCTAGCTAGGAGGCAAAGAGAGGAATTACCAGTAAATAAGAGGTTACGATGTGATGAATGGTTAAGGCAAGTTGTTGGAAGCACCCTTTATAAAAGAGCCTGAAGGCCCAAGTATGCCAGTGGAAGAACAGATCAGGAAAGAACTCTTGGAAACAGGTTTTAACATGGTAGAATCATTTCAAGATTCAAATGAGGCTCTAGATATAGGGAAAGAGTCAGTGTAGGAGCAATCTCAATATTAAGGGAGGGATTAGAGAGTCTGTGTGGATCCAAACATGCATAAAGGTCCCATATGTGATAGAATTGTTTCTTTAAAACGTACATAAGATGCAAACACCCATGGACTTTGAGAGCACACAGCATTGTAGGGACGAGTATTTCATTTTGCATGGATCCAAAGGGCCAGAGAGGCTTACGAGTGATCAAATTGCCTTAGATTCAGCAAGTGATACGGAATGGTCATGGGTTATGTTAGCAACCATTCCTGATGTTAGGCTACGGTAGTGTGACACCTCTTATTTATCCCTCTTAGCTTCCAATATGATAAGTTCAAACCAATTAATGGCCTCAAACATCTTACATTGTGAAGAGGGACCAAAATGAAAACTTTCATTTTTAAGAAAGTTACTAGTCACAATTTTTCGGGCCAACATTGAGAATTCATAACTAATTCTAGAAAAATTGAAATCGAGTGGTTCCAACTTCTATTTGAAGCTTACAAATTCCTTTATGAGGGAAAAATACTAATTTGAACAGTAACTAGTCCAATTGGTGCAGATTCTTCCTGAAAATGTATTGTTCATATGGTAATTTTTTCATTTTTCCAGGATTTTCTGTGATTTTTCGTCAACTTTGAACAGTCATAACTTTCTATACAAAATTCCAATTCCAGTGATCCTTGGCTTATTTTAAACCTTGCAACGTTAACTATTTTTTCATAAAATTTCAACTCATTTGAAGTTCAATTACTCTGTTTCCTGACAGGGTAAAGTAGGGAAAATGACCAACTTACTTCCAGCACTTGGTCAATTTTCAGCCCTACTTAACTTCATAACTTATCACTTTGATTTCTAAACTTTTGTTAACTATTTTAACCTATATAATGAGGTACTCTTAATGCATCCACAAATTATCATAAGACCATGATACATTCCCAAGTTACATTACATGTCACGTTACAACTATAAACATAACAACATATAGTCTACAACACAATCCACATTAATACACATCAAACTTTGCTTCAAGTATCAAGCATCTTCTCCTTACCCTTTGATGTGCTTCCACATAAAAATGGTTAGTGGGGGAGGGTGAGATTTTTAGAAATCCCAGTAGCAAACCTTTCTAACACACATTATAAAATTGCATGACAACTTTCAATGTAAGTGTGAATTCATAAAAGTGCAACATGTAACAATGAAATGCATATGGCCATAGCAAACAAAAGCACATATTCACACTTTCAATCATCACAAATTTTCAACACAAGTCATGCATAATTCACATACATTTTCAAAGCAATTAAGCTTAGGGTTAGAAGGTCTTGCTACCTTGTCTCTTTAGCTTTTCCTTTCTTCTTCTTCCTTGGAGAGTTATGGAGGACACCTTTCACTCTCAATTTGCAGCTGTTTGGTTGTGCAAAATGGCTAGGAAGTGGCTGGAAAAAACTGATCTTTAATTGCCTTAATGTGGTGGCTTTTATCCAAGGGTTAGAAATCAATCTTACAAAGTAAGCTTGATCTAATGGCTCCAAAACTTTCCACCACACCTTACACTTCTTGGCTTCTTATTGGCTAGTCAAAAATATCATGATGAAGCTAGAAGAATCTGGTTATGGTTTGGTTACATTAAACAAACTGAATTCCATTCTGTTACTTCTACCGATTACACTTTTTACCGGTAAACGTAGCTCTATTACGGTAAATATTTTTCTACTTTTATGGAGATGTTTTCTTCCTCATTTAATCTCCATACTTTCCTTCTTGAATATATTAAAATCATCATCCTCAAAATGTCCCTTAATCCAATCAAATTTAACAGGATTTCTTTATCCTATCTAAAAACTTTGAAAACGAACAATTTTAGAATAAATCATTTTTAGGGCCTTATAATTTTCTTCATTTTTCATTGATATTTTAGCCCTTCTCTTTTCCCCAAAATACCTTCCAAATGTCCCAATATTAATTTTTATAATAAAATGTATTTTTGCGGATTTTCGGCCTTTTTTTCCTGATTTTCAGGAAAATCGCCTTAATCGTACTTTGGGCAATAATTTTGTAAAATACTATAAAATTCACTGAATTTTTCTAGACTCTGGTTTTTGGTCTTAGAGAACTCCTAATACCTTAAAGAAATTTTTTCAATCATCAAATCTTTAAAATTCCATAATTCATCATCCAGACTGAATTTCAACAATCGGTTGAATCTCTGGTAATCAGTGAGTTCTGGTCTATCTTTTGGCCATCTGTGGATTTTTCTGATTTTTGGTCAACTATTTGACTCTTTGACTTTGACTTTGTCAAATGACCAAAATGCCCTTATACTTTCTCTTAATGACCAAAATGCCCTTTCACAGTCTAACTTTTCATAAATTCCCATTTTGCCCTTAACCTTTTGGCCCTTGATCTTTTGGTTTTTGATTCTTGAGGCAAATTTCCCAGAGGTCACCCATCATGAAATTTCCTTAGGGTGAGCATACTTAACTTTATTATTCCTACCGGCTTTCATCCACCAGGCCAAATCTGATTCTGCGACTTCCGGCCCAACAGCAATAAACTTTTTTCGTACTTTCTATCCGTGGGTTTTAACTTGACTTTTGACTACCAGTTTGGCCTGTTTTATCCAATTACCATATTGCCCTTGGTCTTTTATACTTAATGACATTTATGTCCCTGGCTTATTTTATTAGAAATCTCAAAGCCTTAGGACTAATCTGACCAGGGTCTCTTAATTCCACTAACATCTCCTTTTTCTGTACTTTTATTTCTGGGCCTTGTCCTATCTTATAACTATCGATTTGGCCTCTATGTCGACTTACAAAAAAGGTGGATATTACATTTCTCACCCTTTAAAATAAATTTCATCCTTCAAATTTACACATATGAGTAATTAACTCTAGGCTCTTAACTTCCATCGTTCTTTCTATTTCTCTACATACTTTCTCTGACGCAAATTCTTGCCAGAATACTTTTATAATTTCCTATTGTAAGATCTTCCTTTTGATATAGGAAATAGGAAATTTCTGGCACCATGACTCAGGCTTGAGGGTAAAGCCAATCATTAACTATCCTTTCATCTTTATATATCTCCTTAGCTAGGCTTATTTAGCCTTGAAGACCAACATAATCTTCATTATTGGAGATATCCTCAAAGATATTTAATCTCCAACCTCAACTCTAACGGTCATCTTTTGTTATTGGCATGAATTAATTTCTATTTTATAACATCTCTTCAGCTTTATATTCTAAGACATTCTGTGACTATCTCGAACTCATGCCAACATCTCTCTTTACTAGAGCTTCTTAATTTTCATTACTCAACCATTACTTTTGAAAAATAACATTTCTGAGACAATATTACTTATTGCTTAAATTTCAATAGTCACTTTATCTAGTAAGCCTCATTCTTTGCTGACTTTTACTTTTTGCAATCATGCTTTTCTGTACTTTTAACTCACCCTTGAGTCTCTTCTTTCAATACATGGTGAGTTTGTATAATTTCTATGGTTCTTTGTCTTTCTTCCTTTCTTAACTCGTATTTATAGCCTCATAGCAAGCTTTATGAAGACATAATACTCCTTTGAGTCATCATATTCCTTTCTGAACTCCAGCACACTAATAGGGAACTTTTAAAATTTCTTACTTCCCTTAGTTCTCTTGTGTTTTCATAATTCAAAGAAACTTTTACTTTACGCTCTAGTTCTCATACTACTTAACTAGCCTCGTGATCAATTATTTATACTGAAGGCTTTAAGCTTCAATCTGTGAAGCTTTTTGATATCCTTCACTTCTCGACTTATCTTTCTCTTTAATTGGCCTGATTATCACTTATTCAGGACTTACAGTTTTCTCTTCCTTTTCTTTCTTACCTAGGGAATTGGGAATGGGCTCATCTTAATTGATAGTCAGCTATATATAGAAATAATCAAGGGTACTCTCTCTGTACTAGCTAACCATCGTGAGGACGCCTTCATATCTTAATCTAAGCCCCTGGGCATTTCATTCTCATGTCCTAAAGAGTAGCATAACACTTGTGGCTCTGAGCCATAAAAGCTCTCTGCTTGCTTTAACTGGGTCTGCAGACCTTAAGAGCTCTATTGCTCTTTTGGAGGCATATCGCCTCTTCTTATCTCTGGTATTTCTGATACTAGAGCCACTTTACTCTTTGGAACCTTTAGACCATCGAGCATAAGCTAAGGTTGAATCGTCTATCCTCAGTCGTAGCTAGTCTGATAATTCCCCAAGATTAATCATAGAAGCCGACATGTCCTCTTAAGCTTTGCTCATTCCTCTTTTCCTTTTGCACTTCACTAGAACATTCTCTTTTCCTTTCATGCTTCTTAACTTATATTTCTCATGCCGCATTTCTTTTGCTATATAACTTGACTTCTCAGGCATCGATTCATTCAATGTCTATTTTATGCCCACCTGCTATATCTTAGGATTCAACAATCCTTACTACTTCTTTTCTAATCATTACTATGATGTTGCAAAGAGAGGACTTGCATTCTGTTTATCTTACTGATTTATCTAGTACCCAACTAGTCAAGGGATTTTGCCCTTGACTGCTATTAACTTACTTTCTCTCTTTTCGTATTGGGAATGGCTTATTCCATATGGCTTACGTTTACTGCTTTCTTTCTCTTTTGGGACAACATGAGAAACTCACAATGGTTTCCCATTTGAGTTCTATATGATTCCTGTCTATCAGGAATATGCCTCTCCCTATCTATCAGGAAGTAGCTTGCCTTATGCTAGGGCAATTAGTCCCACGTATCTTTGTCTATCAAGGATTTACCTTTCTTTCTGTATATCAGGAAGTGGCTCGCCTAACTGTGGCGACATTAATTGTCATACGCCTAACTGCGGCGTTAGCATAGGAAATCACCATCCCATACTCTCGAGAGATACTTTTTAGCTAAAGCATTTTCTGGTATGCTTTCTGTTGGGTACTTCCTCTCCTCATCTTATCGCAACATACCTTGTCCCAATTAGGGAATCTTCCTTAACTTGCCTACTTTTATAGTAGTGGCATTTACTGTTGAGACTTCATTTCTCATTCACATACTTAGCATAAGAATCACACCCTTTTTGCGATGCCTGAAAACATAGTGAAATATCACTAGTTCAAGTCTCATTGTCTAAGGCATCTTTAAGTTCTACATGATTTGCCTTTACTATTCTCGGGTGTGACATATCACTTCTTTATCTATTTCTCATCATCTGTACCATTATGACAGCTACCTAACTTTCCCTTTGGTAGCTCTTAAGATTCCTTGACCAATTCATCCATGGTCATTTCAACTTTACAATTTATTCTTGTAGGAATCTTTTATCATATAAAGATTTAAGCCTATACACTAGCAGATAATTCATCAAAAAGTGTCCTTAAACTCCACTGCTAGTACTATGCCTTTATTACTGCTGAACTTAGGCTATCTTAAGTTGGGAAGTCTATTGTGGTTACTAGAACTGCTACTGCTGTGGCCACTGTATCTATCATAGTCTATCTGGCTTACTCTTAATAATCATAAAGCCTTTCAGCAGCTCTAGCACTTTTGGTACTGTCTACTTTCTAATTTCTTTAGAAAATTAACCACAACTTATTCAGCATCTACCCAACTCATTCTCATACTTAGCTATCATAAATTATAGCCCAAAACAACACTTTTGTATCATAACTGTGCTTCAACTATTCTTACCTTATACCTTTATTTACCTCTCTAGCATTAGAATTACTAGATAGGATTCCATTACTATACCTATCCTGTCTCCTTACTTCTGTAACTCTTTGAACTTTTGAGACGATTTTAATGTATATAACTTTATTTCTGATAACATGTATTTTGTCCAGCATAAGATCATAACCTAGCTTACTAATAGCTTAAGATGTCTAATAACGTCAAATGTTACTGGACTATCAGAGATTCTTTCCTTGATCATCTCCTCTATCTCATTTCTGGAGGTAAAACTCAGTTTCATCTAGTATCCTCCGTTTCACAACAGGCTTTGGAGGGATATAACATCTATTTTCAATCATGATTATTTCCTCAGAGGTTTCGTTGATTTCTTCAGCTTCTCCTCGACTCATCTGAGTCTCTATACTCGGAGTAAGCTAATCCTCTTTTCGAGTTTCTTTAATCTCATCCTCTATATTACTGAGGATCTGAGTGTTTTCACATCTGTCTAACTTTAACTAACTCAATATTTCCCAATTTTTGAGATTCTATATCAACTTTTGCTCTTTCATCATCATTATAGCCACCTGCGTTATCTATCTACTTTAAGACATCGGCAACTACCTTTACTTTGCCCAGCTGGTACTTATTCAGTAGTCGTAGTCCTTGAGCAACTCCATCCATCGTCACTGTCTCAAGTTCAGCTCTTTCTAATTTTGTAAATACTTGAGACTCTTATGATCATAGTATAGCTTGAGGGTTGCTCCATATAACTAGTGCCTCCATATCTTTAAAGCATAAACTATCGCTACCAGCTTTAAATTATAAGTATAAATATTCTTGTCATTTTATAGAAAAAGACTGGTTCCTTTTAGTGAACTTAATTGGCAGCAAGGCATTCCAAGAGAAGTTTTATATAAAACATCTATAATAATTTGCTAGGCCCAGAAAGCTCTTGACTTCGGTTATGATCCTAGGCAGATCTTATCTCAGTACCGTCTTTACTCGGCGTAGTCCACTGCGACCCATTCCTAAGATATCACGTGCCCTAGGAATTTTACTTCTCTTATAGTCCAAGTATCGTCAAAATGCACAATTCAGGTAGTTCATGAAAATTGCAGGGGCATTCATTAAACCATATGGTACTCTTATAAACTCATAATGTTCGTATCTTGTACGGAAAGCCATCTTAAAAATATCATTAGATCTAACTAGGAGCTAGTGATAGCCTGATCTGAGATCAATCTAAAACTCATGTCTTTCTTTTCACAAAGAAAACTGGGGCTTCCCATGGTGAAACATTGGGTCTAACAATCCCCTTCGCTAATTGATAACATTCTGTATGGAATCTTGGAACTTGAGTTCATTCCTGGTACTTAATCAATAACAAACTTCACCTCACTCTATGGAGGTAGTCCGCTGATCTCTTTTGGAAACACATTTAAGAACTTTCTGACTATCGGAATATCACTAAGGGACTCTTTAACTTGAATCCAAACTGGGGAGGAAGTCCCTACTGCACCTTTGGTGGCTAATCAAGCTCAAAGGCCTCTCTGACCTTTACTATTTGACTAAATAAAGTCTCCATATTTAAGGAGAAATGTAGTTCCGTAGTTACATGGTACGATCAATATGATCCATTTACACCGTCTAGCTTTCCTGTGAACTATCTCCTCTGGGCAAATTCTATAGTTTAAACTTTAATCTTTTGGTTGCCTTTGCATCTCACTTAAATCTCGAGATGATAATATCATAGTAAATCCTGATCCAGAGGAAGTGTATCCAGGATTCTCTTCCCTTTCTGGATCCTCTTCTTCTACTAGGAGCGCTTCCTTCGGTACCGGCATCTCTACCGGACTTAAGATTCTTGGATGATCTGATACAGCTCATATGCCTCTCTAGCACAACTGGATATATGCTAACCGAAACCCTCGTCCATGCAGAGCAGTATGCTCACGGAGTCCTCGGATGTATGCATCCAGTATGCATTGTAGAGAAGCAATCATATCAAACACTGGACCTTCATATCTGTTGTCCCATGCATATTCTAGTAATTCTTGTGCCAGCTCCTTCTCTTTTTTTTAGACACTTCACTGATATACTTAACTTTTCATGTTTAGCTAATCACATTCATTCATAAACTCATGAATATGAAACAGAACTAACTAGCATATCATCAAAAGAGACAACCAACATATACCATAACAATTAGCATTTAATATAACAAAGCATTGCATATTGAATACTAGTGCACAACATGTCATTTAGCAATGCACAACTTAACAAATAATAATACACATAATGCATTACAAATCAAGTCAAATCTTAAACCTTTACTCTGATACCACAACAATGTGACACCTCTTATTTATCCCTCTTAGCTTCCATATGATAAGTTGGAACCAATTAATGGCCTCAAACTTCTTACAATGTGAAGACGGACCAAAATGAAAACTTTCATTTTTAAGAAAGTTACTATTCACAATTTTTCGGGCCAACTTTGAGAATTCATAACTAATTCTAGAAAAATTGAAATCGAGTTGTTCCAACTTCTATTTGAAGCTTACAAATTCCTTTATGAGGGAAAAATACTCATTTGAACACTAACTAGTCCAATTGGTCTAGATTCTTTCGTGAAAATGTACTGTTCATATGGCAGTTTTTTCATTTTCCCAGGATTTTCTGTGATTTTTCGTCAACTTTGAACAATCATAACTTTCTGTACAAAATTCCAATTCTAGTGATCCTTCAATCATTTTAAACCTAGCAACGTGAACTATTTTTCCCTAAAATTCATTTGAAGTTCAATTACTCTGTTTCCTGACAGGGCAAAGTAGGGAAAATGACCAACTTACTTCCAGCATTTGGTCAAATTTCAGCCCTACTTCATAACTTAACACTTTGATTTCTAAACTTTCGTTAACTATTTTAACCTATATAATGAGGTACTCTTAATGCATCCACAAATTATCATAAGTCCATGATACATTCCCAAGTCACATTACATGTCACATTACAATTATAATACATAGCAACATATAGTCTACAACACAATCCACATTAATACACATTAAACTTTTCTTCAAGTATCAAGCATCTTATCCTTACCCTTTGATGTGCTTCCACCTAAAAATGGTTACTTGGGGAGGGTGAGATTTTTGGAAATCCTAGTAGCAAAACTTTCTAACACACATTATAAAATTGCATGACAACTTTCAATATAAGTGTGAATTCATAAAAGTGCAACATGTAACAATGAAATGCATATGGCCATAGCAAACAAAAGCACATATTCACACTTTCAATCATCACAAATTTCCAACACAAGTCATGCATAATTCATACACATTTTCAAAGCAATTAAGCTTAGGGTTAGAAGGTCTTGCTACCTTATCTCTTTAGCTTTTCCTTAGGATTTAAACCTCTCTTGATGGTCTTTCCCAATAGGTTCTTTGGCTTCTCAGGTAGAGTTTTTGCTATAAACCAAGAAGAGGCTCGTGAGTCGCCCGAAATGATCCAAGGTACTATTTGCATAAACAATTATCTTGTACATGCAATGTTTAATACAGTTACAAGCCATTCATTCATATCATATGACTGTGTTGAGCGTTTGGGTCTGACCATAGATACATTACCATACGATATGACCGTGTCTACCCCTACTAGCATAAGAATTATTACCTGTTGTGCATGTCTAAATTGCATAGTCCAGTATGAGCATTGTAGCACTGTCATTGATTTGATATGTCTGCCATTGCATGATATTGATGTAAGTATTGGTCTAAACTGGTTGTCTAACAATAACATTTTACTTGATTGTAAGAACTGAACCTTGGTATTACCTAATAGTGAGTCAAGCCCATATATTGAGGTTAGACCAAGCTTTATGATCAAGACAGAGGCAAAAAAATGCTTGAGAAAAGGCTGTCAAGGATATGTGGTTTCTTTTCAGTTAAAGTTGAGACCAAAGAGTCCCTTAATGATATTTCGGTAGTCAGAGAGTTCCCAGGGGTATTTCCAGATGAAATTAGCGGACTGCCTCCAGAGAGAGAAGTGGAGTTTGCAATTAATTTAATACCAAGGACAAACCCAATTTCCAAGACTCCATATAGAATGGCTCCAAGTGAGATGAAAGAGTTGAAGAAGCAGATAGAGGAGCTATTAGAGAAGGGGTTCATTAGACCCAGTGTTTCACCTTGGGGAGCCTAATTCTCTTTGTTAAAAAGAAATACGGGAGTTTTAGATTATGTATAGACTATCGTGAGTTGAATAAGGTGATAGTAAAGAACAAGTACCCACTTCCCCATATTGATGATTTGCTAGATCAGTTGAGAGGTGACAAGGTATTCTCAAAGATAGATCTCTGATCAGGCTATCATTAGCTCTGAGTTAGAGATGAGGACATTTCCAAGACGGCTTTCCGCACTAGATACGAACACTATGAGTTTCTGGTGATGCCGTTTGGATTGACGAATGCCCTTGCAGTTTTCATGGATTACATGAATCGTATTTTTTGGCAAGACCTGAATCAATTTGTCGTAGTCTTCATAGATGATATCCTGTGTACTCCAAATCTTTGGAAGAGCATGAAAGGCATCAGAGAATCGTATTAGCTGTTTTAAAAGAAAAACAATTATACGCTAAGCTCAGTAAGTGCAATTTCTGGTTATTAGAAGTGAAATTCTTAGGGCACGTGATCTCTCAGGAAGGAGTCACAGTAGACTCAGCCAAAGTTGAGGCAGTACTGAGGTGGAATCGGCCTAGGACAATAACCGAAGTTAGGAGCTTTCTGGGCCTAGCAGGTTATTACAGACGTTTTATATAAAACTTTTCTCGGATTGCCTTATTGCTGACTAAGCTTACCAAAAAGAACCAACCCTTTTCGTGGGATAAGAGTTTGAGGTGTAATATCCACCTTCTCTGTAAACCGACATAGAGGCCAAATTGATAGTTATAAGATAAGACAACGCCCCGAAATAAAAGTATAGAAAAAGGAGATGTCGGTGGACTAAAAAGACCCTGGTCAGATTAGTCCTAAGGCTTTGACATTTCCAAGAATATAAGACAGGGACATAAATATCATTAAGTATAAAGACCAAGGGCAATATGGTCATTGGATAAAAAGGGCTAAACCAGTAATCAAAAGTCAAGCTAGAGGTCACAGATAGAAAATACGGAAAAAGTTGATGTTGTTGGGCCGTAAGTTGCAGAATCAGATTTGGCCCGGTGGATGAAAGCTGGTAGGAATAGTAAAGTTAAGCATGCTCATCCTGGAGAAATTTTTGGATGGGTGACCTCCTGGGAAGTTGCCTCAGGAATCAGAAACCAAAAGATCAAGGGCCAAAAAGTTAAAGGCAAAATGGGAATTTATGAAAAGTTAGACTGTGAAAGGTCATTTTGGTCATTAAGAGAAAGTGTAAGGGCATTTTGGTCATTTGACAAAGTTAAAGTCAAAGTCAACAGTTGACCAAAAATCAGAAAAATTAACAGATACCCAAAAGATAGAGCAGAACTCACTGATTACCACAGATTCAACCAATTATTGAAACTCGGTCTAGATGATGAATTATGGAGTTTTAAAAATTTGATGAATTGAAGATATTTATTTTAAGGTATCAGGAGTTCTCTAAGACCAGAAACTAGAGTCTAGAAAGATTCAGTGAATTTTATGGTATTTTACAAAATTATTGCCCAAAGTACGATTAAGGTGATTTTCCCGAAAATGAGGAAAATGCGCGAAAAATCCCAAAAAATATAATGTGTTGCAAAAATTAACTTGGGACATTTAGAAGGTATTTCGGGGAAAAGAGAAGGGCTAAAATATCAATGAAAAATGAAGAAAATTATAAGGCCCTAAAAATGATTTATTCTAAAATTGATCGTTTTTAGGAATTTTAGACAGGATAAAGTAATCCTGTTAATCTTGATTTGATTAAGGGACAATTTGAGGATGATGATTTTAATATATTCAAGAAGGAAGTATGGAGATTAAATGAGGAAGAAAACATCTCCATAAAAGTAGAAAAAGATTTACCGGAATAGAGCTACGTTTACAGGTAAAAAGTGTAATCGGTAGAAGTAACTGAATGGAATTCGGTTTGGTTAATGTAACCAAACCATAACCAGATTCTTCTAGCTTCATCATGATATTTTTTACTAGCCAATAAGAAGCTAAGAAGTGTAAGGTGTGGTGGAAAGTTTTGTAGCCATTAGATCAAGCTTACTTTGTAAGATTGATTTCTAACCCTTGGATAAAAGCCACCACATTAAGGCAATTAAAGATCAGTTTTTCCAGCCACTTCCTAGCCATTTTGCACGACCAAACAGCTTCAAATTGAGAGAGAAAGGTGTCC
>JANTPZ010144034.1:0-12420 GCA_025593235.1 Vachellia pachyceras | reverse complement strand
CTTTCTTTTTGAGCTATCTACTTCTCGTCTCTAACTCATCATCTTAATCGTCGGATTAGCCTTTATTCAGCTAGCATAAAATTGTGGATATTACAACAGGTCTCTTCCCTCTACTTCGAAAAGACGAAGGAGAATGAGGAATGAAGGAGGTGCCCGGGGTGTAGCATGTGTAGCATTTAGGTCCTACACATGTAGCATGTGTGGTGTAACATCCTATTGTTTCATGTGGAGTGGGTGAAATGACAATTTTATCCTCCTACCTATATCCTCTTTGCATTAGGTCCTTTCCTCCCCTTTTTAAGGACGTTACATTCTCCCCCCAAAGAAATTTGGTTATTTGAATTCAAATATATTTACCCCAATTTTTAAACAAATATGGATACTTGGCACACATCACACTTTCAACTTTCCAAGTTGCTTCCTCAAGCAAATGATTCTGCCATAACGTTTTCACTAAAATAATTTCTTTTGATCTTAACATCTTTAGTTGTTCATCTATAATGGCTACATGAACCTCTTGATATGACAAATCTTCATGGTTTCAAAAGATTTAAATGTTTTCTCTCTTAATCATGAGGTGTCTCTACTCAGAGCCAATATTGTTTACAACAAACACCGAAGAGAAGTAGCAAAAAATTGAGCACTTAACATTCAAAGGGAAGATTGATAAAATTAAACTCTTCATGCTTAAGATCGATAAAAGTAATGAATGGACTCTATGAACCCACTTGTCATTTCTTGATGCACATCGTAGCAGGAAATCTTAACCTTTTTCTTTATTCCTTTTTTACTTTGGTAGTTGAGGTTCACAACTCCTTGCTATGTTCCTTCCTAGAATCTCAGTGAGCTCACTTGTTTCAGCTCTAGAGGGATAAGTTTTTATTTGTATTTAGGAGCGAGTGTGTCTTTTGCATTTTCCCATGGCAACTGAAATTTGGTGCCCACCATTTTTTGAGGAAAAAAAGTACCAATGTATGAATGAAATTTCGTTCTGATGAGAAATTACTTTCCACTTTACTTGTCACATAGCTGCCGCCACTGGAAAATTGTGATATTCAATTTCCATTGGTCCATTTTCAACGATCCAAACTATTTATTGTGGAATAGGCTGGAAAAGTAGTGATATTATACGATTCTTAGTTTCATCATCTTAAATGGCATGGCCATCTCCATGTTGGTACATACACATTGACATCCTTCCGAGGTTCATAGCAACTTTAATGAAACTCTTTGAATAAGAAGAAGAATTGCTAACTTCTTTATCCATCTTCATCCAAGTTTCATAGATCAAGGAATTTATGTGCTTCTTAGCTTCAACTTCAGAAGCTCCGGTTTCATTCATATAGCACTAAATCGATTTGGGTATATCCCTAGTCACCTTTTCTCGCTGCAAAATTAAAGATTTGTCAAAAATTAATACTACATTCAATCCTTAGTATAAGATCCAATTAATTAATTTGGGGAAGATTTAATGAAGCTCAATAAATTATTTAATTGAAGCATATATTATATGATCTCTTTGAGATATGTAACACCTCTTCTATATCCCTCTTAGCTTCCATTATAGTGATTTGAAACCAATTCATGGCCTCAAGTAACTCAAATTGTCAAAAGGGACTAAATTGAAAACTTTCATTTTTAAGAAAGTTACTATTCACAGTTTTTAGGGCTAACTTTGAAAATTCATAACTAATTCTAGAAAAATCGAAATTGAATGGTTCCAACTTATATTTGAAGCTTACAAATTCCTTTATAAGGTAAAAATACTCATTTGAACAGTAACTTGTCCAATTGGTACAGATTAATTCGTGAAAAATCACTGTTCATATGGTAATTTTTCATTTTCCCAGGTTTTTCTGTGATTTTTCGCAAACTTTGGACAGTCATAAATTTCTGTAAAAAACTCCAATTCCAGTGATCTTTGGCTTTTTTTAAATATTGTGATGTGAACTATTTTTCCACAAAATTTCAGCTCATTTGAAGTTCATTTACTATATTTTCAGACAGGTAAAAGTAGGGTAAATGACCAACTTTTACTTTTAACACTTGACCAATTTTCTACCCTACTTAACTTCATAACTTGTTATATTGATTTCTAAACCTTTCTTAACCATTTTAACCTATGTAATTAGGTATTCTCAAAGCATAAACTAATTATCAAGAGTCCATGATACCTCCATAAGTCACATTACATAACACATTACAACATTTAAACAAAATACATAAAACTCTTAATAAAGTTCACAACATTATACAACCACATTTGTCTCATGCATCAACCACTTTCTCCTTACCCTTGAGAGTACTTCCACCTAAAAATGGTTAGTGGGGGAGAGTGAGATTTCAAAAAAATCCCAATAGCAAAACTTTCTAACAAATTTTCATAAAATGCATGACACGTTTCATAAAAAGTGTGAATGCATGAATGGAATGAATGTGCACATGAGACATGAATATGCATATGGCCATAGCACATCAAGCACATATTCACACTTTCATTCACATAGAATAAGTCATGCACAATTTCAATACAATTTCACAACATAGAGTTAAGTTAGAAGGTCTTGCTACCTTTACTCTTTAATTTTTCCTTTAACTTGCAAGCTTTCTTGATCACTTAGAAATTTATCCTTTTGCACCAAACACTTGCCTACATGATCAACAACATAATGGCTATTAATTTCAAGCCATTTTCAAAGCAAAAACCAAAGCAAAACTCCCTTGAATCAACTCTTGAACTTTAAGAGCCTTATAAACCCTAACTTGTCACTAATGTCTTCTAGGGGTTCCACAAACTTGTGACCACTTTTACCCTACACAAAAACTCATTTTGGACTCATTGGAAGAATCAAAATCATCAAAAGAAACTTCCTCCCCACAGAACCAGTCATGGCCGAGAGGTCTCTCCCAAAATCCTTAACATGTGTTTTCCAACTTTCATCATTTATAACACTTGTTTCTTGTTTCCAAGTCCATTTTCAAACATGGTATAACTTGATTTTAGCTCTCCTATATCAAATGGAAAATTGGGCAGCACCTCCCCTAAAACTTCAAGATTTCCCAAGTTTACAAAATCAACAAAACAATCTCAAACAACCACAACATATATATCAAAACACTCCTTACAACACAAGGAGATTTTCTCTACCAATCAATAGCTCTAAATCCCTCTCTTTCTCACTTTACTCTCAAGAACCCTAAGTGTTCAAACTTGAGAAAGAGGTCTCAAATCAAAATTCCAATCCATGGAAGTTGTAGAAGAAGTTGAGAGGAAGATTTTGATATATAGCATGAGTTGTAACTCTTCCTACCTTGTGATTTCTCAAGCTTCTCTTCCTCCTTCTTGCTCCAAAAATGGCGTCCCTCAAGCTCTCAAAATCTGCCCAAAATTCGGCTGGAATGGTGGAGGAATGGAGGGAAAAATCTCTTTTATAAAATGTTTAAAAAGAAATGGAAGGTTAAGATCTAATCTTGAAAATCAAGGGTTATAATCATGCCACACATATGACACTTTCTTGTCTCCAATTGGCCCTTAAAATGGCGTCATAATTGCATAAACTAGGGGGTTAGAATCTGGTTTGTGTAACCAAACTGGATCCCCTTCAGTTACTTCTACCGATTGCACTTTTCACCGGTAAACATAACTCTATTCCGGTAAATCTTTTTCTGCTTTTCTAAAAAAAATTTCTTCCTCATTTAATCTCCATAATTCCTTCTTAAATATAATCAAACCATCATCCTCAAATTTCCCCTTGATCCATCCAAAATTTACAGGATTATTTTATCCTGCCGAAAATTCCTGAAAACGAACAGTTTTGGAATAAAATATTTTTAGGGCTTTATAATTTTCTACATTTTTCATGGATATTCAAGCCCTTCATATTTCCCCAAAATACCTTCTAAATTGTTCCAAATTAATTTTTTGTAATAAATCATATTTTTGGGGATTTTTCGGGCATTTTTCCTCAATTTCGAGAAAATCGCCTTAATCGTACTCTGGGCAATAATTTTGTAAAATACTATAAATTCCACTGAATTTCTATATACTCTGGTTTTTGGTCTTAGGGAACTCCTGATACCTTAAATAAATATTTTCAACCTTAAATCTTTAAAATTTCATAATTCCTCATCCATACCGAATTTCGACAATCGGTTGAATTTCTGGGAATCAATGAGTTTTGCTGTATCTTTTGGGCATTTGTGACTTTTTCTGATTTTTGGTCAACTTTTTGACTTTTAATTTGACTTTGACTTGGTCAAATGACCAAAATGCCCTTATACTTTCTCTAAATGACCAAAATGCCCTTTGACAGTCTAACTTTTCATAAATTCCCATTTTGTCCTTGACCTTCTGGCTCATGATCTTTTGGTTTCCGATTCCTAGGTAACTTCCCAGGAGGTCACCCATCCTTAAATTGCTCCTGGGGTGAGCACGCTTAACTTTCATATTCCTACCGACTTCCATCCACCGGGCCAATTCTGATTCTGCGACTTCCGGCTTATAACTTTATTCCATTTATGAACTATCTATTCTTAAATTCTGTTTCGTATTATTATGAACAGGTTAGCATTTATATCAGTTAGCAGAAGAAAATCATGGATATTACAAGATACTTATGTGTACCATTAGATTATAGATTAATTTATAAGTAAATAAAATTTTTTTGGAAAAATTTATAAATATAAGTACGTTAAAATAATTTATTGAAATTCCTTGATCTCCCCAAATTAGTTAATTAAGAACTGGAGTTGATATCATCTTTGGTGCAATACTTAATGATAAATTGAATATGAAAAGATTGTATCATACGGTACCTTGGTTGTTCCCAAATCATTGGCAAGGCGCATAATAGTTGATGAACAGCGAATAACATTGGAATATTCTTCTAAATAAATCAAGTCCTCCTTATTTGTTGCATTAGGAAGTAGAAAATAAGCATGAAAAAGTACAGTTGATGCACAAATTGAAATCCATGCATTTTCTAGGAACTCGTGGAAGCTGAGTTTATAATCATTATGGTACCATGTTGCCTCAACCATACGTGATTTACATAGATCAACTCACTGAAAAAATTAGACATAATAATTAATATTTATATTTATAATTGGAAAATACCATGATTAATTAATTTATATTTATATGAAATAAAATAAACCAGAAACCCATGAATTAATTCAAAGCATATCATACGAATATCGCGCGTCAGCACCAGAATTTGCTCCAAATGGAAAATAAACCCGACCCGGTTCCTTGTATCCAACACTGGACGGTTAGGATGATCTAATTAGGGTAAGTTTGAAGGTGTGTAAGGGGGAGGAAGCAAAACACACACACACTCAATTTTCTCTCATCATCTCTACTCTCCAAACCCTATTTTCACTCCATTTCATCACCATCAGTCCATCATGTGCCTTCCATCATCTATTCAGAGCTCGCTTTCGCATAGAATGAGTGGCTGAGCATCTCCTTTCCTCTTGAGGATGAAGGCGGTCTGAGTTTGATGTTTCGAAAGGGGAGTATTTGTTTTCAATCTATATTTATGTTATAGATTACTTGGATTCTGAGTTAGAACTTGTAATTTGTACGTAGATACTTGGTCTCGGTCGAGCCAAACTTGGATTATTTGTGTATTGAAGTTGTTTTGTGTTTAACGTAGTAGAATGAAGTCTCATATCTACTTATTTAATGCAATCTTCATTGTTCTCTTTAATCTTCCTAGTTGTGCTTGATTTTAGAGGTAATGATGTGTTGAGTTGAATTTTTCACCTTGTGACTTCCGTGCACACACTAAGTGCTTTTAAAGGGTTTCATGGAATGGAGTTCATTACATGGGATTCCTGATCCAGCGAGTTGTTGGGGTTTTGATTACGAAACTTAATACGAAAATGAATACTTTCCCTAATCTTTTGTGAACTATGATGGCTTAATTCATTTTCAAGAGGAAATCCACCATCAAATTCACTCCAATCTTGCTTTGCTACTTCACATAATTCAAAAATACCAAAAAGAAGTTTTATTTTGTATTTAAGCTTTTGGTACATAGCAATTTTGAACCAAAAATAGTTTTCATTTGCATCACGGACTTAAGCACAAGCTAGAATCTAATTGGTATGCATTAGCTCCAGATAGAACGACCCTAGGGTTGCAACCTGTGCAATCTTTGGAAATCACAATTTATTTTTGATCCATTTCCAAAGATAGACAACGATAGGATTTTATAATTTGAACCGTAGTCGGATCAAAAATTTGGCTACGTTGTCGAGGAGCTAAGTGGCATTAGTTGCTAGATTGTGTATTTTGTTTGCTTGTTTTGCATTTAGTGCATAGTTTAGGTTTAACTTGTTCATATCATAGCATTGCATTTTAGGAACACTAGCTTTCATCTGCATTTTTCATAGTTTTCGCACTTTCACCGCGATCAATATCAATTTTCGCCGTGACGCACGTGAATTTCATGAAGAAACACCTTATCGAGTGTAGTGCACAGTGACCAAAGTTGAGTTTCACCGTGACGAAACTTACGCTGTGAACGAGAGATTCCTCTTGGGAATTCTTCACCGTGACCAAAGTGTAATTTCGCCACGACCAAAAGTTGAATTTTCACTTGTATATCCTCTCGGGTACTGTTTGCCGTGACAAAATTATATTTTCCCTGCGACCAAAGCTCGTTTTTCACACTTCATTCACTTGTTTCATTTCATATTCAATACATACATACATTTCAATTATACATATATTTCATATATACTTATTCATACACTTACACACACCTATTCCATTCATTTTTGAAGTGTGTTTTAAGTTGTTTTAATTTTGCACCTACCTTGATTTTTCCATTGTATGCCCAAAAAGAATCAGCTAGAACCTTACGATCCCGAGATTAAGAGAACATTGAGGGAGAGATGTAAGGCTTACAGAAGAAAAGAGAAGGGCAAGGTAGTGAGAGAATTAGGTACAGAAGTAGGAGAGTCTAGTTTAGGATAAGTAGATAGATTAGGAGAGTCTGTAGGAGATATTATGATTGAGAATATACCCAACCCCCAAAATCAGAATATAAATGAAAATCAACCGGGGAATGGTAATAGAAGAAATGGTGAAGAAGAGAGAGTAGGGGATAATAATGGAAATAATAATAGAAGAAGGACAATTAGGGAAGCTACGACCTCTGATGTAAATTATGATCCATTTACTGTTGCTTGCCCTAATTACGATGTGAATTTTGAAATTAAGGGATTGTTAATTAACTCTCTTCCTAAATTTCATGGCTTGCCAGGAGAGGACCCATACATTCATCTTTAATCATTGTTTATGATATGCTAGAGCATGAAGCCAGTTGGAGCCTCGATTGACCAAGTGCTATGGAAGGTATTCCACTTATCATTAGAAGGGAAGGCAAGAGAATGGTTTATGATTCTGCCAAGACACGTGGCCAATGCTTATCAGAGCTGGGGCAATCTAAGGAAAGCATTTTTGGAGAAATATTTTCCAGCCTCAAGAACATCATCTATAAGGAAGGAGATCTATTCCGCAAGACAAGAGTATGATGAGTCATTGTATGACTATTGGAATATATTTCAAGATCTTCTTTCTTGATGCCCTCACCATCGGATACCAGATGAGCAATTAGTTCAATATTTCTATGATGGGTTGAAAAGTCAAGAAAAAGGAATGCTAGATGCTGCTGTTGGAGGATCATTGATTGATTTGACTGCCAAGAAGCTTGGGAGCTTATAAAGAAAATGGCTTTGAACTACCAACAATATAGTGTAAGAGACACTAGGGCTGCCCATGAAATTGGAACATCAAGTGCTCATAACAGAAGAATGGACACCCTAGAATCAAAGGTTGATTCTTTAGAAAGCAAAGTCACATCCCAATTGTCTCTAATCACTGCTGAGTTGAAGAGTTTGAACGCTAATAAAGTCCAGCCATCCATAGATTTAGCTGCTCCAAGTTGTGAGATTTGTGGGTCAGTAATGCACATAACAAGTGTGTGCCCAAGCTGATTTGAGGATACATCTGCAATGTATCAAGGGAGACCCAACCAGAAATGGGATCCCAACTCCAAAACATAAAATGAGGGTTGGAAATCAAATCCGAAGTTTAGTTTGAGGGGTGAAGAAGCCAGTGGCCTGAGATTCCAAAGAAATGGACGAGCTGAGCCATCTAGCTCCAACATGCCACAAAACAACCAACAAGCCTTGAGTGAGCCACCAAAGGAAGATACAAATCAGCTTCTTCAGAATATGTTGATGCTGCTCAAGGAAGAGAAGGCTTCTACCGCCAACCAATTTAATTCATTAGCCTCATTGATTCAGAAGGATTCTTCAAAGAATGACGCGAGGTATGCCTCTTTGGAAAAGAGGATGGAGAATGGGAAACAAAAGCAAAGAATTTGAACACCTTCGTCACTTAACTCTCAAATAACATGTGTGAACAACAAGCAAGGAGTAGTGGCTCCATACCTTCGAATACCGTCATCAATCCTAAAGGATTAAATGCCATAAATTTAAGGAGTGGGAAGAAAGTGAAGTTTAAGGATGAGGATGAAGAGGAGAAAGAAGAAGAGACTAGTGAATATGAAGAAATGCCACATCCCACAACTAATGAAAAGAGAAGTGAGAGTGCCAAAGAAGAAGAGTTGCTACTAAAAAGAGAAGTATCCTCACAGAAAGAAGAAGAAAGAATGGCTTCGGAGCAAGGGATGAAGAGCTCTAATATGAAAGGAAGCAAGCATGGTTATATCTCATCCCAAGGTAAAGAGGTAAACATTAATGAACTCCCTTTTCCCAATTCGTATTTAATGGGTAAAAAACTTGCTGAAAAGAAAAGTGAAAAGGAGGTTTATGATTTGTTTAGCAAAGTAGAAGTCAATATACCATTGCTTGACTTGGTGAAAAAAGTCCCCACATATGCTAAATATCTTAAGGACCTTTGTACCAATAAAAGAAAATTTAGGCCAAATGAAAAGGTCCAAGTAAGCTCCAATGTTTCAGCCTTGTTTAAACCTCAAATCCCAATGAAATGTCAAGACCCTCGATCTTTTACTATCCCTTGTACTAGAGGTAAAATAACCATAGGGGGGCATTACTAGATCTAGGGGCCGCGATTAACGTGACGCCAAAATCTGCCTATCAAGCTTTAGGGGTAAAAAATTTGAAGCCCACATCAATAATACTCCAGCGAGCAGATAGAACGATTAGGTATTCGGATGGGATAGTTGAGGATATTTTGGTAAAAGTGAAAGGCTTAGTTTTCCCTGCTGACTTTTATGCGCTTGACATGTCTAATGAATCCATGAGTGAGTCCACTTTGATAATGGGTAGACCCTTCTTGAGGACCGCTAATACTATCATTAGCATGAAAGAGGGTAGCATATCAATGGAGGTAGGGGAGAGTAAGATCCATTTTAACATATATGAGGCCATGAAACATCCATATGAGGATTATTCTTTGCTAAGTGTAAATGCCATTGATACTGTTATTGATTATGCATGTGCTGAATTAGATATAGAAAATGAATTTACATGTTCACATCACTTATCATATGCATCATTGACTGAAAAAGATTCAAAAATCCCATTTGAACCCCCTGATCCACCATTTTGTTCCTGTAAAACCATTGAAACATACACTCATTTTATATCGGTTGATAGCATGCTTTCTATACGATACACACATTCTATGAATATCACCGACAAGTGCATGAATACCTTACCCTTTATAAATAGTGATGACACTTCCGGGAGAGGTATTTCATTTGATTTTGTAGGTCCATTTGACAAAGTTTCACCTGAACCAGTTGTACTTGTACATGCTATGCTTGGAATTACAAAATATGAGCATGGGGACACCGATGAGACTCGAAAGCCGCCATGATTCTCAGGTTGTTCCTTTCCCTCATGCAATCATTTACTGAAATGTTGTGATGACTATGTTGTGAATATGAATGATTTAAGTCTGGGGGAGGAACATTGCCAGTAGTGGTAGCGTACTTGTTTTTATCAGTTAGGATTGTTTTGAATTCAATAAACTCCCTGAATTGTAATTGACTTGTCTTCAAGAGGTTTGTTCTGGAAAAGAGTCTTGATTGAATGTTTGAGGATGTACATATTGATTTGTTGAAGTTCTAGGCTTGAATGCTGTTGTATCTTGTGTTTCCATCTTTGTGTGAATTTCGTCTCTGTGATGTTTCGCTGCGACTAAATATCAGTTTCACCGCGGCCAAACTTGTGTTTGTTGAGTTGTCCTCTCAGGACGTTTTTACTGTGACGAATTATGTTTTTTGCCGCAACCAAACTCCGAGATTGTTCATCGTCCCAAGATTTTCACCGCGACCAAAAATTGGTTTCGCTGCAGTGAAAATCGTGTCGCTTCGCCTCCTGCTAGTTTTTCTTTTAAGTTCATTTTTTTCTTCATTTTCCATTTCACCATCACCGTTGCTTGCGTTATCTCTCGTGTTTCCACTCATTCTCGTTTGCCGCCGCAACTCACACATTACTCCGCATCACTACATTTGTGTAGACTTGAGTAAGCAATCTCAACCTTTTTTCTTCCATTCCATTTCCATTTTCTTTCGATTTTCGTTCAGTGTTTTCGTCGCTATCGCTGTTCAAGTTCTGCGATTTCTGCCACGACGAAAAAGAGAATTCGCCGCGACCAACTTGAACTGCAGTTGTTTTTTGCCTGTATTGACTTGTGTTTTCATTGTTTTTCTTTTCCATTTATGTGTCTAGTTAATAGCCATGCCTAGGACTAAGATACCTAATGTAGTAGCCCCTCCTAGTCCTGAACCAGAACCATCCCAGTCCTTCGAGAACATTTTAGAGCTTAATAAGAAGCGTCATTTGGTTAAGGAATGCTCATTTCCATTAACACCTGCCGACCATCCTTTCGTTCGCCATTGTTGATTAACTCACTCGATAAACCCATTCACTATACTTCAGCACTTTTCCATTCCTGATGAGGAACAAAACCATTGTCAAATTTTCATGAGCGATTTCCCTGAGGACACCATTATTGAGACTATATGCCTTCCAGGGAAAGGTTGGCATGTCCCTCATAGGTCTGAGATGTATATCCACCGTTCAGAGTGTCGTCCAGAAACTGTAGTAACATCCTCCCCAAGAGCCACTTAGCGAACCTCACGAAGAAACAGGCTCTTTGCATTTAAATGTTGATGTAAGGGATCCGTTTCAATATATCCAGCCTTATCTATTCTAGCCTTCGTGATGCTATCCTCACCTCTAAATCCATGAAGGCTATCATCTTTTCGCATCTCATTTTTGAAATGTTCGCTGAGTTAGAGATTGATGAGTACCCTGTCCCTGCTTTCATTTATGATAGGATCCATGGAGCCCCCTACCTCAGCCTGAGTGTAACATACCTTAATTTTACCCTTAGCTTCATTAAATATTGATTTGGAAGCAATGGGAAGCCTCAAAGTGATTAAAAATGTCCAAATAGTTTACTTTGAAAACTTTCAAGTTTTTGAAAGTTACTATTCACTACATTTTGGACCAACTTTGAGAATTCATAAATAATTCTAGAAAAATTGAAATTTAGTGCTTCCAATTTCTATTTGAATATTGCAAGTTCCTTTATAAGGGAAAAATACTCATCGAGTCATTTACTTACCCAAATGATACAGTTTAATTCGTGAAAAAGCACTGTTCATTTGGTCATTTTTCTATTTTCCCAGGTTTTTCAATGATTTTCTTCAAAATTTTGAACTTCATAACTTTCTGTACAAAACTCTAAATTCAGTGTTCTTTGGCTTGTTTTAAAGCTTGCAATGTGAAATATTTTTCTGTAAAATTTCATCTCATTTGGAGTTCATGTCCTCTGTTTCACATTAACCCAAAATTGGGGTCTTGAGCAACTTTACTACTATTACAACTTCATACATTTCCTACTTTCTTTCTTTAGGCATGCTTGTTCATTTTCTTTCTTTACTCATAATTAAACTGGCATTATCCCATGTTTAGGGCTTGCCTTCACCTCTTAATGAACATCACTTAGTAGAGGTTTAATTACAAAACATCATACAAACTTGAAACTAAATTATCATGATAATACATATCCAAAACATCATCCAAGAAGGCATCATAAAACTAGCTTCATGCTTCAATAACCTTCTCCTTACCCTTTGATGAACTTGTACCTAGAAATGGTTAGTGGGGGGAGGGTGAGATATTTGGAAATCCCAATAGCAAAGCTTACTAACATACATGGAAAATTGCATGACATACTTTAAGTTCATAAAGTAAGGTGTAACAATGTAGAATGTGTACCAAGCACATATCAATGCATATGGCCATGGCATAATATCACTCATAAACACATTTCAACAATGTCATAAGTAGAAACAAGTCATGCACATCATTAGGATCAATTCACAATAAGGTTAGATAAAGTTA
>JANTPZ010144033.1:4133-23095 GCA_025593235.1 Vachellia pachyceras | reverse complement strand
TCTGTTTACTTTTAGGTTTGGTTTCCTTCTTTGCCTCTTGTGTTTTGTTTTTTGCATTCTGTTTTTCTTTGGTTAATTTTGAGTTCTTACATCTTTATTTGCTTTCCGTTGTTCTGTTAGTGATTGCTTCTAACATTGCTTGTGCGGTTTTTTGTGTTCTGTTTTGTTCTGAGAGTTGTCTTTATTTGCTTTCCATTGTTCTGTCAGTGATTCTTTCTAACACTGCTTATGTGGTTTTCTTACGTGATTGCTTCTCTTTATTTTGGTTTCTTGTAATCTGCTTTGTTCTGAGAGTTTTGTTGCTTTGCTTTAAGTTCTATTTGATAGGCTCTGCTTTTCTGCTCCACTTGACACGACATAAATCTGTAGGACATGAAATGAAAGCATTTTCTTTTGGTACTTCAATATGTAATTTGGATCCCTATTTGATTCATTTAATTCATTACATGGATTTTTTTGGTTTAACAACAAACATGGATTTAAATGTCGTAATTTCTTTTTTCTTGTCCTTATTTTTTACTTGAAAAATTCTTACAAGTATTTAATAAATCCCATTTGTTAAAATAAATCCCATTTGTTAAAAAATTATCAATTATCAATTACTTATTTTATTTAAAAATAAATATTTCTTAGATAACTAAATTTATTTAGTAAACCGTAATTCAAACTTAGTAATTACTTATTTAAATTGTTGTTCTTATTTTATTCTTTCTTTTGTCTACAATTTTCATAAATTTTGAATTACGAATTTTTGATTACTTAAATGTTTTGAATTTGAATATATTATTGCACTGTTTAGGAATTACCTATTCTTTTTTATTGCTGGATTACTCCAAATTAGTTATTTTATGTATAATCATATTATTTTAATTTTGTAAAATACATATTTAATATTTAATATTAAATAGTTAGTATTTTATATTACTATGAACTACTTTTAGATTTTAGATATTAAAATATCCCTTTTTGAATGTTTATGTTGATTTAAACTTTAGAATTCTTAATTAATTAATTAATTGACTGATTTATGTTCTATTCAATTAATTATTTCATTTCATTCATTCAAAGATCTGTAATTTTCAGATTCAATCATTTTTTCTTCTGATTTATTGCGAAAACTCCAGTTCGTCCTTATTTTATTTTTGATAAGTGTTTCAAAAATCTAGAATTTCAAGATTAATTCAATTTTTTTTATTCATTTTGTAAAATTAAATCTAAACATAATCTGCAATTTTAGAATTTCTTTTTTTATTTTAAACTATATTTTGAAATTTGAAAAAATTTGAAAATTAGTAAGTTGACAATATTAACTATACTTGCCATTTTTTGATCACATTATAACTATTATTTCGTTTCTATTTTATTATTTGATAAATTTTAATTCAAATTTCAATTTTGTTGTTTTTGATTTGTTTTGAAAATCTGTAGGACTTTTATTTTTTACTTAAAATTTTGTTTGAAAATAATTTTTTTTTATAGTTAACAATATTTTTACTGTATTAAGTTTACAATCCTTTACTGGGAATTGACTATTCCTTTTTGTTTTTATCTTTATTTCCTTGATTTAAAAATGTTTGGTTTTAAGATTTACTATTCCATTTGTCAACAAATATTTGAAGCTATTTGTTTTTTATTTTATTTTTTGCGATCTGTTATCCCATCGAATTGTTTTGAAAATAAATATTTTGTGAATCAGTAATTTCTTGTTTCATTCCAAAAATAAAAAAAATTGTTTCAGATTTGTTATCCTTTTGGAAATAAATGTTTTGTAGTTAATAAATATATAAAATTTAACCATTCTTTCTTTTCCTTGTTGTATCATTTAATAAATTTTAATTTTAATTCAAATTTTAGTTTCATGTTTTTTACTATTATTTTTTTACTTTAAATTTGGTTTGAAAATAATTTTTTTGATAGTTAACAATATTTTGAATGTATTAAGTTCAAAATCCATTACAAGGAATTGACTATTCCTTTTTGTTTTTCTGTTTATTAGCTTGATTAAAAATATTTTTTTGAGTATTTTTTTTTTGTTTTTACTCAAAATGTTACGTTTTAATATTTTACTATTCCATTTGTCAACAAATATTTGAAGTTATTTATTTTAAAAATTTTGTTTTAAGATCTTTTATCACTTTGATTTGTAAGAAAATAAATAGATAAGTAGTTTCTTGTTTCATTCAAAAAATAAAAAAAATTGTTTTCAGATTTGTTATCCTTTTGAAAATAATTTTTTTATAGTTAATAAATATTTTAAATTACTTATTTACTTGAGAAAAGTTTTGATTTAAAGATATGCTATCTCCTTGATTTCTTTTGAAAAGAAATATTTTATAGTAACAAGAGTTTTAAATTAGTCATTTCTTATAAAAAATTTATGGGTTGAAGATCTGTTATGTCCTTCATTTGTTTTGAGAATATATATTTTATGGTCAACAAACATTTGAAATCACTTATTTATTTTATTAGTAATTTCTTGTTTCATGAAAAATTTAAAATTGTTTGGTTTTAAGATCAGCTATCTCCTTGATTTTTTTTAAAATAAATATTTTATATTTAACGATTTAATTAATATTTTAAACTACCTATTTACCATAGAGTTTTGGTTTTAAAATCTGTTATCCCCTTGATTTGTTTTGCAAATAAAGATCGTATAGTTAACAAACATTTGAAGTTATTTATTTTAAAAAATTTTGTTTTGAAGATATGTTTTTGTCCTTGATTTGTTTGGAAAAAATATTTTAAATTAATTTATTAGTAATTTCTTGTTTCGTTGAAAAATTAGTAATTTTTGTTTTCAAGATACCTATGATTTGTTTTGAAAATGATGAATTTTTGTTTTAAGATTTGTAATATTTTATATTCAGCAAATATTTTCAAATAGATGCCCTTATTTGTTTTGAGAATAAATATTTTAAATTAATTTATTAGTAATTTCTTGTTTCGTTGAAAAATTAGTAATTTTTGTTTTCAAATACCTATGATTTGTTTTGAAAATAATGAATTTTTGTTTTAAGATTTGTAATATTTTATAAGATTTGTAATATTTTATATTCAGTAAATATTTTCAAATAGATATTTTATAGTGAACAAATATTTTAAATAATTTTTTATTAGTAATTTCTTGTTTCATTCAAAAATTAAAAGTTTTTACTTTATATTACCTATTTACCTTAGAAAAATGTTGGTTTTAAGATATGTTATCGCCTCATTTGTTTTGCAACTATAGATAATGTAGTTAACTGACATTTGAAGTTATTTTAAAAAATGTGGTTTGAATATGTGTTTTTGTCGTTGATTTGTTTTGGAAAAAATATTTTAAATTAATTTTATTAGCGATTTCTTGTTTCGTTCAAAAATTATTAATTTTTTCAATTTTGAAATATTTATTTTATAGTAAATATTTTCAGTTACTTATTTAGTTGATTTAAAGTTCCGTTCTCTAGGAGATTGGTTTTGAAAAGAGTTATTTTATAGGCAACATAATTTTAAGTTATTTTTTGCAAAAAAAAAATTGGTTTTAAAATTTTTATAATTAACTGATTTTTTGGATTATATTAATTTGACAGCCTGTATTTAGTAATAAACTGTTTCTTCTTGAACTTATTTTATTTTTGCATAAAATTTAACTCAAACTTGAGTAATTTCTTACTTATTTAATTTCTTCTTTTTCCTGCATTTAACTCAAACTATTCCTTCTTGTATTTATTGTTAATTTCTTCTTCTTCTTCCTAAAATTTCTTATTTAATAAATTTGCAATTTTAGTGTATTTATCTCTTGGATATGAATTGGATACTTCCTGAAACTCAAGAAAAAAAGAAGTGAGACAAACAAAAAGAGGTAACTTTGACAAAAGGAAATAAATTTAGTGTTTTAGAGGTGAGAGATTATGAAGACTGTCTTCCTTCTTGCATTTATTATTAATTTCTTGTCCTTCCTACAATTTCGTATTTAAATCAGATACTTCCTGAAACTTAAAGAAAAATAGAAGCAAGACAGGCAAAAGGAGAAATAACTTGGACAGAAGTAAATAAAGAGTCCTAGAGGTGAGCTTACCAAGACTATCCTCCTCCTGATTTCTAGTTATTTTTTATGATTAACTATTCCTTCTTGTATTTATTATTAATTTCTTTTTCCTAGAATTTCTTATTTAATAGATCTGCAATTTTAGTATCTTTATCTTTCATACATAAATTGGGATACTTCCCAAAAATCAAAAGAAAAAAGAAGTGAAATAGGCAAAAAGAGAGATAAATTGGACAAATTAAAAGGAATAAAGTGTCGTAGAGGTGAGTCTTGTATCAAGACTGTATTCCTCTTGATTTCTAGTTATTTTTTTATAATTAACTATTCCTTCTTGTATATATTTATTATTAATTTCTTCTTTTTCCAAGAATTTTTTATTTAATAAATCTGCAATTTATGTATCTTTATCTTTCGGATGTGAATCGGGATACTTTGCAAAAATCAAAGAAAAAAGAAGTGAGATAGACAAAAAGAGATAACTTGGACAAAAGGAACAAAGTAAAGCGTCTTAGAGGTGAGCTTACAAAAACTGTCTTCCTCTTGATTATTTATTTCTAATTTTTTTTATAATTAACTATTCTTTGTATTTATTATTATTTTCTTCTTCTTTCCTACAATTTCTTATTTAATAAATATGCGATTTAAGTATCTTTATCGCTTGGATATGAATCGGGATACTTCCCAAAACCCAAAGGAAAAAAGAAGTGAACAAAAAGAGAAGTAACTTGGACAAAAGGAAACTAAGCGTCTTGATTATTTATTTCTAGTTATTTTTTATAACATATAACATATTTGTTTTCATGTTATGGTTGCTGTTTTTGAAGTATGATTGTTACTAGATTGTTGTGTTTGAATTTTGTAATTAATCTTTTGCATCCATTTGTTTGAAAGTCCTGAGTGAGGTATTTTGTGTCCCCCCTTCTGTTGATGTGTGATCATATTGTTTGTGCCCATTTGGAAAAGCAGTGGAGAAGTACTTTTACGGTTTACTTAGTATGTGAAGGAGATTATCTTGATTTACAGAAAAACACCGTTGAATGTGCGTTTAAGGAGTCCAAATGCTCATTCAAACGCATCCTTTGTTTATTATTATCAAGTTATGTTTGCAATGTTTAGATGCCTTCATGTGAAGGGATTTTGTGGTTGCTTTGCCAATAAAGGGAATTTTTTGTTTGTACTAAGTTTGAGTCCCCTCGTAAGGTAGGGTTTTGGCTACTTTAATTTGTGGATAGTTAATGTTTGTTTTTATGTTGTGGTTGCTGGTTTTGGGTGTAAGTGCTCTCAGAGTGTTGTATTTTTTTTATTGTAAGCACTCTTTTGCTTCTGGTTTGCCTGGAAGTTTTATTGCCAGTAAGCTGTTTTCTGATTCCCTTTATTGATTTGTGATTGTGTTTAATCTTTTTTTTTTTGTTCGCAAGTTTTCCTTGTAAAGCTTAGTGCTTTCCTCAAGGATATGTTCCTTTTTTTTTATTGCTTCTTAACAATGATTACCACCATATTGCCATGTTTTTTTTTTGCATGCGATATGTGATATCCTGGATAACACTTCTGTTTTTCCAGATTTTAAGCTCGACGCCTCTGGTTATGCCCTGAACCAGTTGAGCCAAGTGCTTGGTGGTTGCTATGTTTGTTTATTGTTATCACTCTTTTGTTTGTGTTCTTCTTGAAAGTTTGGGTGCCTTCGAGGTGAAGAGATTGGAGGTTCCTCATTTCTTAATGTGTGGGTTGATTGTGATGGTGTATTTTCTAATAGAAGTGAGATTAATAACCAAAGTTGCCTTCTCCATGAAAGTTTGGATGCCAAAAGTGCAAATTGATTCTAATTGTGTATTGATTGTTACTAGATTACTGTGTTTGAATTTTGTAATTACTCCATCAAGGGGGGTGTATTTTGTGGCTCTTTTTTTATTGATATGTGATCATCATGTGTTTGTTTATTGTAGGTAGTCTGTTGTTTGTTATCAAGTTCTATGGCTAAAGCATATATGCCTTCATGTGAGGGATTTTTTGGTTGCCTTGCCTATCAAGGATATGTGCTTTGTTTTTACTAAAAGTTTGTGCCCTCGCAAAGTAGGGATTTGGTTGTTCCCCCTTTCTTAAATGTGTGGAACTGTGGATAGCTACTATTCTCGTAAAAGTGAACATTCTACAATTGATTAATTTGCATAGGTTGTGATGGTTAATTTGAATAATTTCTCTACCTAGTGGGATAGGACTTGTTTTTGATGAATAATATATTTGGTTTCATGTTGTGGTTGTTGTGTTTGAGTTGTGATTATTATCAGATTAGTGTGTTTGTTTATTAGAATTACTCTTTTGCTTCTCTTATGGTTTCCCTTTTATTGATGTGATTATGTTGTGTTTGTTTAATGCGTCTAATTTTCTGTTTGTTATCAAATTCCTTGTACAGCTTAGTGTCTTGAGTGGGAGGGATTATACGGTTCCTCTTTCATTAGTGTGTGATTATGTTGGGTTTTGTGGTTCCTTTGTTTGTCATCAAGTTCCACTTATTATGCGGTTGCTTTTCTCCTTTTATTGTTTGTGTGGGTCTTCTTTTATGTGATTATGTTGTGTTTGTTGGGTTTTGCGGTTCCAGTTTGTTTGCCATCAAGTTCTACTTATGTGATTGTTTTTCTCCTCTTAGTGCCAACGTGGTCTTCTTACATGTGATTGCTTTTCTTCATTTAGTTTTGTGTTCTTGTCTCTTTGGTTTGTTTTCGGTTTCCTGTCTTTTGCATTGAGTTTTGTTTGCTTTTTGGTCTATTTGATTTTTGTAATTCATTCGAAAATAATACACTCAAAAAGCAAACACGGGATAAAGTAGTAAATCTTAAATTAAACAAACCTGTAATAATGAACACTTTCATCAAATGTTGATGACACACTAAATTACAAACAACTTTTAACACTTCTTTATGATTACATCTCACTATTTGGAAATAAAATCCTCAGCACATGTTGATGAACACTTTCATCACATGTGATTGCTTTTCTTCATTTAGTTTTGTGTTGGTTTGTTTTCGGTTTCCTGTATTTTGCATTGAGTTTTGTTTGCTTTTTGGTCTATTTGATTTTTGTAATTCATTCGAAAATAATACACTCAAAAAGCAAACACGGGATAAAGTAGTAAATCTTAAATTAAACAAACCTGTAATAATGAACACTTTCATCAAATGTTGATGACACACTAAATTACAAACAACTTTTACACGTATGAACACTTCTTTATGATTACATCTCACTATTTGGAAATAAAATCCTTAGCACATGTTGATGAACACTTTCATCACATGTGATTGCTTTTCTTCATTTAGTTTTGTGTTGGTTTGTTTTCGGTTTCCTGTATTTTGCATTGAGTTTTGTTTGCTTTTTGGTCTATTTGATTTTTGTAATTCATTCAAAAATAATACACTCAAAAAGCAAACACTGAATAAAGTAGTAAATCTTAAATTAAACAAACCTGCAATAATGAACACTTTCATCACATGTTGATGACACACTAAATTACAAACAACTTTTACACGTATGAACACTTCTTTATGATTACATCTCACTATTTGGAAATAAAATCCTTAGCACATGTTGATGAACACTTTCATCACATGTGATTGCTTTTCTTCATTTAGTTTTGTGTTGGTTTGTTTTCGGTTTCCTGTATTTTGCATTGAGTTTTGTTTGCTTTTTGGTCTATTTGATTTTTGTAATTCATTCAAAAATAATACACTCAAAAAGCAAACACTGAATAAAGTAGTAAATCTTAAATTAAACAAACCTGCAATAATGAACACTTTCATCACATGTTGATGACACACTAAATTACAAATAACTTTTACACGTATGAACACTTCTTTATGATTACATCTCACTATTTGGAAATAAAATCCTCAGCAAACACTAAATAAAGTAAATGTTAAATTAAACAAACCTATCATGATGAACACTTTCATCACATGTTGCCGATACACTAAAATACAAACAACTTTTACACGTATGTGCTGACATATTAGTTAGTAAGGAGAGACAATTCATGGAGGAATTTTTGCTTTAGGGGTAGATAGGTTCATGGTTTGGTCCCTCCCAAATTGTTATCTAAATCTGAGTCATACAAGAAAGATAATGATGTAGTCTCCCAAATTATTATCTAAATTTGAGTCATACAAGAAAGATAATGATGTAGTAACATGTATGACTCAGATTCTGAAGGCAACAATTTGGGATTAGACCATGAACCTACATACCACAAAGTAAAGATTCCTCAAGAAATTGCTTGCCATTGATCTAACAACCTACATGTAAAAGTTGTTTGTATTTTAGTGTGTCAGTATACATATAATGAAATTATTCATCACCACTAGGGGTGAAAACAGGCTGGACACCACCACGCTTGGTCTGTTTGGGTGGATTCTAGCATGGCCTATACATGCCAATTTTTTGGCCTGGGCTTGGTCTGTCTTCGACTTGGCTTGGCCTGTGACTATATAAAAAAGCTTGTTAGATCAACAAGCTATAGGCAAATGCAAAAAATAGGCCTAAACAAAAAGTAAGCTGTAAATTACAATATTAAATTAAAATCATACAAAATGCATTAAAAGCATTAAAATCTAGTTAATCACCTAATGATATAACACTTATCAAACATGAAATGTATACATTACAACTAGGGCAAAGCAACAGGTGGGACGGGTTGGTCCGATGGCCAACCAGTGGCCTGCTCGTTTTATTTTTAAGCTTGGAAGAAGCATATTTTGCATATCAGATTTAGGAATTGTAGGAATACAAGGAAGGTAGAGCTGTTACGATTCAGATTCATTTCAACGGGCGGGACGGGTTAGCCCGATGGCCACCTGTTTAATTTTCAAGCTTGGAAGAAGCATATTTTGCATATCAGATTTAGGAACTGTAGGAATACGAGGAAGGAAGAGCTGTTATGATTCAGATTTAGGAACAGTAGGAATTCAAACTTGAATGCTTCTTCTCGATAAGAACTGTTCATATTCACTACATTCCTTTGTCCATACAGAAGGCAGAGCATTGAACCAGAGAAGTAACATAACAGGAAACGAAATGAAACCCACCGCGTTTTCATGTGAAAGAAAGAAAGAAAGAGAAATCCAAGGATTTAAAATTCTTCATGTCTAAGCTTATCTAAAGCAAAAATGAGAGCAAACAATTTTTTCTCTGTCGTAATGTAATTGACTTGGGCATCATTAAGCATCTTAGAGGCATATGCTATGACTCTAGAATGTTTCTCATCCCTTTGTCCAAGCATGACACCTACTGTAATGTTAGAAGTATCACAAAATAATTCAGTGTGAATTCCAATTGGGTGCAGTAAGAATAGGAGGTGAAACAAGCATAGCTTTTAAAGTGTTTGAGCATGTGTAAACTTATCATCAAAATTAAATCCAACATCCTTTTTAACAAGGTAGAAAGAGGCAATGCAACTTTACTAAAATCCTTAATAAAGCGCTGATAGATACATGCATACCCTAAGAAAGACTTTAAATTCTTCAAACACGTGGGATAAGGAAGGGATGAAATAACTTTAATTTTGGCTCAATCAACCTCTATCCCTTTTTAGAAAATGAGGTGACCTAAGACTATACCTCTATCAACAGCACTTTTGAAATTCACCTCATAAGAGCTTGCTCTAGGCTATCCAAGCAAATATCAAAGCTTTCACCGTAAACAGTGAAATCATCTAAGAAAACCTCTATGTTCTGCTCACTAAACATCGAAATTATGCATTTGAAAGGTGCCTGGAGCGTTAAACAACCCAAATGGCATCCTTCTACAAGCAAAGGTACCAAAAGGGCATGTTAAAGTGATCATATCATGATCTTCAAGAGCAATAGGTACTTGATAGTAGCTAGAGAACCATCCAAAAAACAGTGATGAGACTTTTCTGAAATTCTCTCCAACATGATCAATAAAAGATAATGGAAAATGATCATTTCCCATGGCATTCAATTTCCTATTGTCTATACACATTCTCCAAGCATTTTGCTCCTAGTTGGAATCAATTCATCATTCTCATTTCTCACTACTATGATACCACTTCTCTTGGGCACTACTTGTATCGGACTGACCCCTTCACTATTTGATATGGGATAAACGATCCCAACACTCAACAATTTAGATACTTTTTAACCACATCTAAAATGAGAGGATTCAATCTCCTCTGTGGTTGTCTTGGACCCTTCATTCAAAAGGATCCTGTGTGTGCAAACTGAGGGATTAATCCCTGGTATATCTCCTAAAGACTAAATGATAGCCCTTTATGACTCTAACACAAAAATTAATCTTTCTTCTTCAAAACTACTCAAAGAATTAGAAATAATGATAGGCAATTTAGAACCAACAGCAAGAAAGACATTTCAAATTAAGGGAAAGGGTTGCAATTCTAAATCAGGGGGTTGCACAACAAAGGAAACCGGTTCTTTCATATCAAATGCATTTAATGCACGTAGCATGTCCAAATGGCCTAGGGAAGGAGATATAAGCTCGTCATTCTTCATATGTCTTCCACTTCCTGACTCGGTACCACTTGAAGGAGAAACTACGAGCATATTTAGTATAACAGTTCCTTCATCATCAATACCTGCAAAGTTAGCAAGCTTGCCCTTCTCAAGGCCATTGTCATGTGTAGCATTCAAAGTAGACTCATCAAAATCATGAGGGATAGAAATGAGACAATCAACTTCTAAACAGTTACTACATACCATGTCATCACAACTTGCGTAAAAAGAAGAAGAATGATACGAAGATAAACAAGTAAATGCATCATACTTAACAATCTCATTATGTCAACTATGTTCATGCATATCAGGTTCATGCAAATCGTCAAGAACATAATCAATCAAATTAACTCCTAAGTGTGAGCAATCTACATAACTATGAGTCATAGCATCTGAAATGTTGAAGGTAATCTCTTGGTCCCCAAATCCCATATTAATCACTCCATCTTTCACATTAATTATAGTTTGGATGTTCTAAAGAAAAGTCTTCCTAAATCAAAGTGCTATCAGCTTGAAGCTCATTAGTTATGTCTAACACATAGAAATCAGCAGGGAACACAAGACATTTTACTTGCACAAGAACATCCTCAAGAAAGCCCTTAGGGCATCTCACAGTCTATTAGCTAGGTCTAGCACAACATTAATATCTTTCAAGGCACGAATACCTAGACTCTCATAAACTGAGGTAGGCATAACATTTATGGCTGCATTTAAGTCTAACAAATTATGTGAAATATTTGTCTTGCCTATGGTAGAAAGAATAGTGTAGGAACCTGGGTCTTTACAATTAATAGGTAGCTGTGGCTTGAAAATAGCACTAACATTAGACCCCAGTTGGATTCTCACTATGCCTATACTTTCTCTTGTTTGTACACAGATCTTTCAAAAATTTAGCACACTTGGTCATCTTTTTAACCAAATTAAGTAATGGAATATTAACATTAAGTTTGCTAAACATTACTAACAGCTCATCATTATCTTTCATTTCATCAACTCTCTTGCTCATGAGATAAAAATGAGGAAAAGTCAAGTCAGAAATATTTACCTCATCACCTTTAGAAGGTGATTTTTCTTCATTGGCCCTTACTTTGCAGTGATGGACTCCCTTTTCTCTTGAATAATTGATTGCTAATCCTAGGGTCCCTTCTCTTTAGCACATTTGGATTGATTGATCTCTTGAGTGGCTTTGGTTATGTCCTAAGTGGTTGTAAAAGGAGGCATCTCAACTATTGTCTCTTCATCAACTGATTCTTCATTCTCATCATCATCGAATCGCACTTTCTTACCATTTAATGTAATTGTATTCAAAGATTTTGGATTTATCACCGTGTTGGAAGGCATTGAACCACTGGCCTTAGCTTGTGCTCACTCATTCCATTCGATAACTTCGTAACGTGAGAAGTCAAATTAGAAGTTCTGGTTTTCCACTGCTCCATTCGATTTTCTCCAATGCTGCAAATCTAACTTCAGCTTTAGCTTCAGATTTAGAGATGTGATCAGTCATTGCTTCAATACCCTTGAGTATGAGAGAGAATCGCTCATCATCCTTCAACTGAGATTGTGTGGGGTAGACATGGCTATAGAGGATTTTCCTTGTAACCCTTCATAGTAAGATTGCCCTTGAATAGCCATATTTCCTTGAAATCCCTCCTCAGCTTGCTTATTATCACTTCCTTCCTATCAAAAGTTTGGATTAGCTTTTCACCCTTCATTATATGTATTCTAATACGAATTCCATTTTTTAGTTTGGTTGGCTCTTCCTTGATAAATGGCGGAAACCTTCTTATATCTGTGAGAGCAAGCAGCAGAGATGTGCATAACAAAATTACTATGCTCAGCTAGGGGCATCTATCTCCATGGACTTAGAATTTCAAGTATCTATAGAGGAAGTGTGAGATGCAAGTTGATTCAACTGAGTAGTCAATGCAACAATATGAGAAGTGAATGTGGACTGAAGAGAAATTAGTATGCATCGCATTCGCATTTTTAGATGCTTTGATACTATACTATTGATGGTTCAAGGCCATTTTCTTAATAAGCTTCTATGCCTCATCAACGGTTAAATCAATAAGGGAACCCCCTTGAAGCAGCATTTAGCATCCCTTTGTCTTAAGTCTTAAGCCCATCATAAAAGTATTGGACTAACCGTTCATCTGCAATCTGATGGTGCGGACATTCAGAAAGCAAGTCTTGAAAACGATTCCAATGATCATAAAGTGATTAATCATAGTTTTGCTTCGCAGAATATATCTCTTTCCTCAATGTGGAAGTTCGAGTGGCGGGGAAATATTTTTCTAAGAATTCCTTTCTAAGGTTGTTCCAGTTGTGGTAGGCGTTAGCCATATGCCTAGGCAAACTTATGTACAATTCTCGTGCTTTGCCTTCCAGAGACAAATGGAATACCTTCCATAGAACCTCATCCAAACTGGCAGCAATCGGCTTCATGCTAGAGCATATCATGGAGAGAGATTTTAGATGCTTGTATGGGTCATCACCTATCAAACCATAAAATTTAGATAATGAATTAAGCAGTAAGACTTTTGATTTCAAAATTAACATCAACATTAAAGCGCACAACATTAAAATGATCATAATTTGCATCAGAAGTAGTTGCTTCCCTAATAGTTCTTCTTCTATGGTTACCTCCATTATTATCACCTACCCTATCATGTTCTACGTTATGCCCATTTCCCCTCTTTCATTACCACCATTAGGATTATTAACATGTTCATTATGTCACCTAAATCAACCACCAATTGTAAACCAATTGAATTGTTTACCTCAATCTTAGGATCACTGGAAGTGCTAAATTCACTGGAGGACAAGTTAGACTCATGTGAAAGACCTTCCCCTTCAATTATGATTTCACCAGCCCTTTATCTTCCTTTATCTCGTCTAACTTCTCATAAGGACATTTGAAGTTCAGAATTAGAAGGAACTAGAGTTCTAACTCTATCCTTTCTTGGCATACACAATCAAGCAATCAAACAAAGAATTTTTTTAATGCAAATGAAAGAAGTAATTGGAAACAAATGCAAAGTACTTGAAAGAAATGTAAAAATGAATAAAAGAATTTCAATCAAGTTACTTAACATTTAAATACTAGAAAATCAATTCATTGGCTCCTGGCACTAGCGCCAATTTGACAAATGACCCTTTAATCGTCTTAGGTCGACGTCAAAGATTTTAACTGAATTAATGTGGTATAGCATCAATTCGGGTCGTATTCACTTTGAGGAGCCAAAAAATGAAATGAAACCTAGTAATTGAATGTGAGTAACCTGAATTGTAAATTGATTTGAGAAGTTTTCTAAGTAAATGCTATGAATTAAACTGAAATTAAAATACTTCTTTTTAATTTCTTTTTATGAAAATAATTGAAAAGGATTTTAGTAAATAAAATAGAAACGAAACACACGAATAAACGATTATAATAATGAATCATCCAACTCAACAATGCAATAGGAGTTAAAATAATGAATTAAGAATTATAATTAAGCTTTAATCCAACAACCGAGCCACCTCGAATTGTTACAAAATATTTTCCAAACTTACAATTTACTAACTGTCACTAGAATAGAAAAATAAAATAAAGAATGATAAAAATATTGCTTAATTGTAACTCTTGAACCCAAAGTAATAGAATTAAAGCTAGCAATATAATTGATCCAAGATTCTAAGCCAACTTAGAAAATTACAATATAGTAACTCTAAATTTAATACAGTGTGATACTATATCATTATACTTGAAATTAAAGCTATAATTAATCCAATATATGTCAAGCAATAATTTCAATCATAATAATTTCCACAATATAATCCCACTTAAGCAATTAAAATTGTTCCAATAGTCAGAAAACTATCCTAAGACCTAGAAATTATTGAACAATTATTGGATAAGAAATTAAAGTAACTAAAACTCCCTTTTGAAGACTCAAGCTCATGCCATTGTTGTTGAATTGAAGAAATGTGAACCTGGCCAAGAAATGCCATAGAAAAGTCCAAATGTCCAAACACTGCAGTCATCATTTTCTTCCTCGAGACTGCATAATGGCGCACGATTGTTGGGTTTGCTCCTGGAATGGCTGCATGTGCTTTTCCTCCAGGTGGCTGCTACTTGTGGTCTCTGGTGTGGAATGAGCAGAACAATAATGCTCTCTCCAGTTGATGAATGTGGCGACGTTTAGATCCCTTCTTGACGTGGAATGAATGGTTCAGTGAATGGATGAACGGCGCTGATAATGGGTGTACGCGCTAATGGAACTGAGGGGTTGAAGGGTATTAGGAAATAAGAAGTTGGCGGCTCATGTGTAGCGTGTATGGATGGGTGACGGTCGCTCGAATGGGATGAAGGAATCATGAAAGCTTGGTAAGGCGTCGTGTGTGGTGAGGCTTCATCCTTAGTGCTAGGGATGAATTAATGGATGGAATAGTATTGTGTGGCGACTAGTGTATATGGAATGGAGATGGATGGAATAATGAATGTGTGTGAGGCGTCTGACGATGGATAAATGAAGATGATGAAATGGCCGTGTGTTTTCTCTTGTTACGGACTATAAGAGGCCTTACACTCCGTAAGCCTATCATCGTAGACATGTGTTATTCTCCAAAATGCTAAGTAATATAATGTACATTTTTTTGTTTCCCAATATTTTAGCACGAAATATATCATGTGTTGTTAACATTACGATTCTTGCAGAAATTTTGGCAAAGTGTCATCTGAAGGATAGGCTTCCTAAAAGTTCTACAATAACTTGAAAACTTAAGCAACATTTGGAGCAACGCTACGCCAGAGTATTTACACATTTTCCAAAATATAGAAAAGCCCCTAATACTACCTATAGCCTACGTGAAGCATCTAACCTTCAAAATTACATAACCAAAAGTTTATATATACATATAACAAGCAGCAGCAACAAAAACAGAAAAGCGACTTGAACATCAACAACAGGGCTCTTCACTGCTCAACCAAAGGTTTAGGGTCAAGTGCACTATTTGAAGCCAAAAGTAAATTTCCTGTGAATAACGTCCCATAAATATAATTGTCTAAGTTTAAGAAAGCAATCTAAATCATTTGACTATGATAAATATCGTAACAATAAATTTCAGTTTCTGTAGAGTATAACCAAATCACATTTGAAACTACGTAACAAATTGTTTCTCCAAAATGTCAATTACATAGCAAAACCCCTCACTTGACAAGGTTGATTTAAAAATAATATTTAAATCTCAAATTTTTGTAGGACTTAAACAGAACGGAATATTAAGCATGGACACACAGTCCACGAGGGCAAATAACCAGGCTCAGCCCGAGGCTACGAAAATATGGGTAAATACGTAGTTTACGAGAGTAAGTAACCAATAGGCACGGCTCGAAGTCACGAATAACAAGCGCAGGGATAACCCCACAAATAACATGCGTGAGTCAATGTCCATGAATATTAAGTGAGCTCGAGATTAACCATGGTGCACCAAGACTAACAGTACTGCTGTTAGTAACAGCGTTCTGTATTCACTCCTTTCAAAAACATTTTCGAGCATGCATGTGATCAATTTCCAAACAATCTTTAACAATAAAACTATTTTAAAATAATTTGCAACATGGATCCCTGGATGAAAAGTTTACAAACAATATCTCAAAACAATTCTCAATTATGCATAGAGTATATATCAAAATTATTCTTAAGTATGCATAACGCATGAATGTTTTATTTATTTTTGTTATCTCTATGCATTAATTAAAATTTCAGAAGTCTTTCTCTCAGTTTCCACATTTAAACGCTCAATTTAAATAAAATAGGAAACGAATGAATAACACTAAATAAATTCCTCAAACCTTTCTCTTCAAGATATAAATGAGAAAATCAAATAATTCCAATAATCCTTTATCAATGAAATCATACTCAAAATATGGTAACAAATAACAAATATCAAAATATGATAATAGTAAAAAATGGTTTATAAAATCTATAATGGGATGCTATTCACTTACCTTCAAGGCTCTCAATATATAATTTCGATATTCTTTAGCTTTCAACTTGTCTTCTTCTTTCACTCCTATTAATAACACATAATTTTTTAATTAATTATTATTTTTTAAGCTAGCAATACATTTCTAATACCCAGAAAATTCCAGCTTAGTCTTTAAAAATTCATAACTTAATCTACAAAATTCTAAATGCAGTGGTTCAAAGCTCTATTTAATGTTTTTTTCATCCTCTATAAAGAAAAATAACAATCAGTATCATAGTTTCCTTCTCAACTCATCAAATCCATGAAATTGCTACTGCACCACCAAAATTTCCAATTTTTCTGCACCACTTTGTAAAATTCTTAACTTCCAATATACTTATCCAATCAACATGTTCTAGGACTTATTTTAAAGCTTGAAATATGTACTAAATACTCACCAAATTTCATGGAAAACAAAATCCATTTAACTATCTAACAACCTATTCGAAGTTAGCTGCCCAAGACAACAACATAACAGCTTATATACTTAAAACTCTGATACAACCTATTCTTTCAACATATTTATTTCAATCTGATAACATACACACAAAGCATATTAAGCACGCCACACACATATCTAAATATATATTATAATATTTCTGCAATTAATTCCTTGCCTCCACAACCAAAGCACATACATGCGTGTATGAATATATCCTTGCTTTGCTTTTATCTTAACCTCCTCTCTAACATTAAGCTTCTCATTTTACAGCTCCAATCCTTATTTCCTCATCTAAATCAGCAGCAACCCACATAAAAGGAAATATTCAACATACCCCATGACAACCCAAGCTCCCATCGCACAACTGAAAGAAAAAATTTGGAGGATGGAGAGGGAACCTGTTGCTTGCAGAATGAAAAGAGAAGAGGAAGAGAACTCCGCAGCAACTCTTTATCAGAGGGGAAGAAAGAAACGACAGCGCACCACCGATAACGGTAAGAAGACGCTCCTCCAGTGAACACTGCACCACCGACCTTGATGCTCTCGCTTTCACTCGCGTCGCCCTGCTCTGTTCTGGAATCAGGAAGAATGAATGAGGAATCGTGCAGAACAAAATTCAGCAAGGTAAAATGTGGGGAGGGTAAAATGTCCACTTTGCCCTCCCACACTCTTTCTCTTTGCATTTTGATCCTCTTTTCTTTTGTTTTTTTTTTTTGTTTTTGCTGTTACATCTCCCCTAGAGATGGTGGGTGTCGTCATGTACGTGGAATGGTGGTCTATTGGCTAATTCCGTGGGTTCCAGAGGCGTGGTGGCTAGGTGATGGAATGAATGAATAAATGTTCCCCTGAGCTCACCAAAACCTTCCCATAGTTGCTCAATGGATCAGCTCTTTCACTCCTCAGGCCAAGCTCTCCTTCGTGCGTGTGGGTAAATAATCCTAGTAGGCTTTAATGGTGGGTTTATGAGATCCAGTAGATGAGATAATTTTTTGTCCAAGGAAGTGCATCCTTGTTGTATTCATAAGATGTCCACTTAATAGCTTCAACTATTAATAAGCACTTCACAACATGTCATTATAAGTAAGTTTAAGACATTTTAATCTTGCAAATAACCCTTGGAACATTGGGTCCAGTGAAAGCATACCAAATGATTGAAAACGCAGAGTTAAAAAAAGAAGACAGAAAAGGTACGGGGCATGCATCCACTTGTTTACATAGAAATAAGTTTGATCAAGATGAGACAAAAATACTACTTAAGATAGGCAGCCAAATGATTTATGTTTTCGTTAAAGGGATAAGCATTACGGTCCTAATTTACAAGTAAGATTAAACCGATGACATTTCATTCACTAAAGAATTCTCTCACATTTGTCCTCCTGCCCCATTAATGAGGAGGATCTTCAAAAAACCATTAGTGATTATGTTACCACTGATGGTGTTTGGAAGTGGAGAGAATTTGAAGGAAAGCTGTCGCAGGACACCTTGTTGTATTTCACTAGGTGCCAGCCTCCGCATAGTCAATGTGATAATGATAAAATTGTCTGGGGGAGGGGAAAGCAATTCTCGGTCAGCTCTGCATATGAGCTTCTTATGGAAAATCAGTGGGATAATGAAAGTCAATTATGGAACCTTGCCTGGAAGTGGAATGGTCCCCACAGAATTAAAGTCTTCTTATGGCTAGTACTCCATGACAGATTGCTAACTAACAAGGAATGATTGAGAAGACACATGGCTGATAATGCTGAGTGTAATATCTGCAGAAATGGGGTAGAGGATATAGATCATGTCTTAAGGCACTGTCTTCTGCCTAGGGACTGTTGGTCTATGGTTGTGCCTGCTCATCAATTACCGGTTTTTTTTAGTATGCCATTCGCAGAGTGGTTGCAGACCAATCTAAAGATGCATGATAATGGTTCTCTATGGTCCACCACATTTGGTATCATTTGTTGGAGACTCTGGAATG
>JANTPZ010144032.1:0-27700 GCA_025593235.1 Vachellia pachyceras | reverse complement strand
AACCACATTACTTTTCACTCCATTTTAATGACAACCATTAATATTGTGCTCCCAACAAGTTTGCTTATTTATAGTTTATCCATCAATGACAAGCATTTATCTTTTTGTTTCAGAAATTTCCAGCTTCGATTCGCTTTTTCCAAGTTACATATTGTGCTTCCGTCAACACTGTTCTTTGCTTTTCCTTTCTTCAAATAGAGATTAATCGAGCATATATATACACACACACATCAAAATAACAATATTCCACATCTTATGCATAATGTACAGGTTTAAGATGTTTTACATTATAGCAGCACAAGTGGGTTTCACTTCTCACGGAGGTGATACACACCAAAACCTAGCTTTCACTTTAGGAATAGTTATTTTGGACCACCATGCTTTTGCTCTGCACAAAGGAAATACCAAACCTCACACATTCAGACCACCGATTGCCGATTTCAAAACCCCTCAGACCTCTTTTGGATTTCAGCCTCAGTTTGCTCCTGGTTCTGATTTGACTTTCACTCAAATCATCTCTGTTTTCATCTCTCTTTCATACAGTTAACTGAAGGGCAAAACTGAAGGGCAAAATGGACTTTACACATCTTCATTTAATCACAAAATGGTCCCATAGGACCTCAGGATAATTATTTGTTTATTTGAGACCATTGGTTAATTTTTTTGCTTGCATGGGACCTATGTGTGATTTTCCCATATATATTTCCAGAAAAAGAATTACGTTAAACAAACTTTAGAAATAATAAAACAGAAGTTTGAAAAGAAAATCAACAAACAGGAGGGGCCTGAAAACCCAAACAAAAACCTTAAGCCCAATACAGAACTACCAATCCAAACATTAAACCAAGGATATATAGTAGTCAGAGAAGCACATGAGTCGTCGCCGCCATGTCAAGGTAAGTGAGGAAACTCCGGTAAGGTAACTTCACCGGAAACAAGGGATGTGGGTTCAAAGAACCTCCAAAAAAAATCTATCCCAATGGAGAAAACGTCTGCTATATACCAAGCGAGCAGATTTACTATCACCACACAACAGCCACCGTCTAGAGAGTAGCATCGCTGACGGCAAAGACAACCCATATGCCCAAAAAGCCTCCAACCATCGCCACCAGCCACTCCCAAACCCAAGACCACAAGATCTGACCAAATAAAACAAAAGGTCGCACCGGCCAAGCCAAAACAAGAAAAAGAGAAAGTAGACCTGGTAAAGGGAGACACGGGTAGACAATGAAACTCCTATTACCGTTAGCCTCCTTAACATTAACGATCTAGCCCTCCTTTTCTTGACAAACCCTACAACGGACGACCTCCCCTCCGACCAAAGGCCAGAGGGAGAGGCGTCGGAACCCACCAGCTAGAGGAAAGCTCACTCACAGAAACATAACACACAAAGACTCCATGCAGGGAGAGACACTTTTACAATAATGGCGACTAAACATAAAAGCCTACTCACATGCATGCATACCCTTTCCATCGATGGCGAAGTATGAAGGCATGCCAAACAAGCCATGGCTTTGATTACTTTCCATTTTCCCGTTATCTTCCTTGACTTATTAACCCATATTATATATATAGATATTGTCTTGTTGGGTTTAGACCATTTGTTTTCATTAACCATATATGCATCTATATATGGTATTTAATTCTGGGCCATAAATAAGGGTTCGTTAATAAAATTTGGAGTCTGAAAATGAGGGAAATGTTATCATCATAAATGAGGTTTTATTCTCTTTTTACTGAAGTACAGCTATCCTCACACTACTATTCTTAACCAATGTATAAATACTAAATACTAAATATTAGAGCTTTAGATGACTGAAGAATCTAGTGATGAACATCACTGGTGATCAATAAGCTTTAATTTTTACATATGTAATTTACGTACTTTAATGTTGAAACATAAGTATGAAATCTTATATAATACTTACTCCCATTCCTTAATATTAAGGCTAACTGATTTTTTTATATGTTAAGGAAACTAAATAAATTAATTAAAAGTATTTATTTATGTTTATCATTAGATTATATATCAATTTATAAGTTAGACAAATTAATTTAGATAAAAATTTTAAGTATAAATGCTTAAAAGCAACGCGTCTAGCTTTCTTAGTTCAAAAAAGAAAATCATCCGACAAATGATATAAGGTGGTAGATATAAAGTTTGAATAATGAATGTTCTTAATTTTCCACTTTGACTTTATGACCATCCCCCAGGGGTTAATTGATTAGAAACGCAAGTCTGACGTTGAATTTTCGAAAGAAAAAATGAATTAAGTGAGATGAGGTCATGTAAGTCTCTATCATATAGTCTATGAATTTTATTTTTTTTCAATGACAGTAAATAAAGGTATGATTAAAAAGTGCATCTAAATCTTCATTATATATATATATAAATAGTAAATTAAGTAAAACAAATTAAAAATTGGCAATGAAAAGTAAGTTGACCTCCCTAAATGGAGAATGCCAGTAGGGTCTCGTAGCCAATAGATGTGCTAATGAATGATTATTTTTCATAATAAAAAGATCATTAGGTTGTGCATTAATACTAATAGTCCACGTTTCATTGTTGATTAATTAAGGTCAATAACTTTGAGTTTATTTAATTAAGGTAAGTTGTGCATCAATAATTAATGTGTTGAAACTTTGAAATACATGTATATTTATAATCATTTTTCTACAAGCAGTTAAATTCACCTTGTATAAAATATAAAACACCTTATCAGTTTGATCTGGCCCTACGTGTATGAGCTAATTAAAGCTAACAACAGATAGTAAATGAATAAGCTATTTTTAAACTGAAATGTATAAAGTATAGTAGAAGTTTATTTTAGTCTTAAATTTAATTAAGATTTTAATTTATTTTATTTTTAAATTTATAATTTTTCCCTGAACTATTCTCATTAAATTCACATTTGACAAGAATTATTTATTTTTTGAAGTCCCTTAATTTAGTTTTTTCATAGGGTAGAATGCAAATTTGCAGTTTTAAAATGGAGTAATATTTCCACTCACTGTTAAAAATGTTAACGATTAACATTAATTTTTAACGATAGTGGGTAATATAATTTCATTTTGAAACTTTCACGTAACTTATTCTTAAAAAACTTTCAGGGTCATATTGCTTCTAAGTAAAATCTTCTAGAGTAAATTTATGTATACCTTAATTATCTAACTTAAAATAACAATTGTGTGTGTAAAGGTAAGTTGAGTCACCAATGGTATCCTGGCTCAATGGTGATTGTAGTTGAGTTTTGTAGGATGAATTACGGTTCGATCCCCCGCAGAACCATTGGGAGGGGGTTGGAACCTAACCATTGAGAACTGTTTCCCCGAATCCGGATTAGTTGGCCCAAAGGATCGGATACCTGGTAGGGTTGTTCCCATTTCACCAAAAAAAAAAAAGGTAAGTTGAGTCAAAGAAGAGTATTAAAATATATGCAGGTCAAGTTTGGTGAGCTTTGAAAACCAAGACGCACCATTCACACACATATATGTAGATACACATATTGGAACTTTTATAATCTCCTATTAAGGCATTTATTCAGAGTCGTTCATTTTTTTTAGTATTTAGTTCTCACAATATTTTTAAATTCCCCAAACAAATATTAGCTTCGTTTGGAAACCCGTTGGGAAAACGGACACAGATTCCGAGGTACTTTATGTGAGAGGAATTTTGTCTCGGCTTGCGTGAGAATGGGTTTGGAGAGCCAAAACAGGCTCCCCAACATGTTTCCAAACGCAGCCATTCTCGACTTATAGTCATGCGTATTTTTCAACATAAAAATAATCATTGAACATTTAAAAACATGAAAATGATAAATCAGTGTTTAAAATTTTTTAATGATGATTTGTTGTATGAATTTCAAAAGATGTATTGGATTATCGTTGGCTTGATGCAGTTCAAATATCATCAGACTAATAACTAAATAAGGCATTTTTTTACCTTTTATTTAACTGAAGACAATATTGTTCAAGATACTATTAAACATTAAATGTAACACACTTTAAACACTAAATGTAAATGCTTTTTTAAATAAATATTTAAATATTAATTTATCAGATTAGTTTTATCCAACCCTTACCCATTGGCAAGTGATCAAGGCATTCTAAATCAATGCTTCAATTAATCAGACTGCATTAATTGTTTTAGTGGACTCAGATTAATGGACCGAGGCCCATTTATCAGGCACTATATAAGCCCATAACTAATCCTCCTAGATGAGTATAGTACTTCTTCTAATTCCTATTATCAGGGAGTCTAGATGGTATTCTTGAGCATTTACAAAGTTTAAGGGGGTATTAAATAATTTTTTCATATACATTTACATTTAATAAAACTAGTAGGAGAAAATCTAAATTAATACGATATTAGAGTTTCCTGTAGTTATTAAGGATAATATTAAAAATATTATAAAAATTAATTCTTTTAACTATTTTTATTGAACGTATGAATTAGTTAGTTGGAATTGAAAGAAAAGAAGTATCAACATAAAAAGTATTGACAAGTTAAGCACAAAAAGAACTGATAAATTACGAACAATGCAACCTATAGTATTCTCTATCTATATACTTGTTCACACACACACATTTGCTTTTGACGTTGCTTTTACAGGAAAATGCAAATAAACCAAATACCTTGTCTGACCGAGCTTTAAATATTTGAAACTTGAATCTGCGTTGCACATATATGATTCTCCTATGAAATTTACATGGGCATTAAACTTGCCAAACTGGCAAGTCACTCGGGAAATATCTACCTATGTATGCATGACAACTTCATATTATTATCTATTAGATTACACTGATAGCCTGTTCTTTTGTTTCATGATGGTACTCCTATACAAAAGCACACATAGCCTTCCCAACCCGACATTTGGAGCCAAGGAAAGTCCTAACTGCAGTTACAGGCATTAGGCGTTGAAGAACATAAAAGAACTCAAACGACCAACATCAAAGAAACCTAGATTTACAACTTGCAAGGCTTTACACGCACACACAACATCTAGGGAATGGAATAGGCTTGAGCAAGCAAGGCATGCAAAATTCTGCTACTTCTTCCTGTAAAAAACACAGAATTCCATGAGCTGCTGGAGGCATAGATCTTCTATAAATGTGGACACACATCATGAGCTACACGTAATAAAAGTTTCTTCTCCGGGGCCGAGATTGTAATTGACCTGCTAATGCTCTTCTCTTTGGCCGAGCAGTGGGTTCACCACGCCCCGGAAATTCCCACCTGACTATGTCACCATCCCACGAGGAACTGACCAACATTGGGTACACAGGGTGCCAGCTACAATCTCTCACAGGTCCTTCGTGATGATCAAGCTTTGCAACTTGAGCTCCACTCACCTACAAAGAATCATCACAATTACAATCCACTCATGCCAGGTAATTAATAGGCAGTATGCTAAATTCTGATGAATAACCAGCCTTATCCCCCTAGGTGGGGTTGTCTACGTGAATCAAGAGGTCCATGCTAAGATTCTGACACAGTCATTTCAAAGACAGAATGAGGACATGTTCTAAATGGGCATCAGGCATGACGTAACTATAACAGAGAAGGATTGCTTTTACCAGGTCATAGATATAAACAGAGCCATCGCTGGAACCCGTGTAAATGAACTTTTGTCCAGTGCTGCAACAAGAATCAGAACATGAAATATTTATTCATGATTCACATTATCACATAAAAGAGAAGATACAATATCAGGACAAAGAAACCAAAATAATTTGGATAATGAAGAAACTTTAAATTACCTATATGATGGGGAGAAGTAGCAGCGGATTAAAGTACGCAACACTGAGTGGCCTTTATATGTTGCCAACGACTGGTCTTTGGGATGTTTTAAAGTTCTTGCAGATTGGGGATAGTCTATCCACCTGTAATCCCAATCTTCATCTTGAATCCCGGGACTGTGTTGAATAAAAGTAACCAGCATCAGCATGAAACATATGAAGGGATAAAAAAGAGGATAAATGATACTTAGACTTACTTTATAACACCAGAAGACATCTTCCTTATGTCCCATAATTTTGTTGTCTGATCCTTTCCATTAGAAATTAAATAACGACCGTCTCCATGGCTATCAATGAATGTAATGCCTTGTAAATGGCCCACTAATATTCCAGCCGATTGTCCTTTTGACACAAAGCAACGCCTATCTCACACCTACACAAAAGCCAATAGTTCCTTAAGTGGAAGATCGCAAGATGGAAGCTCAATGGAATATAATGGTAATGTAAGGCTTGAAAATTTGCTCCGTTTACTCAAACTATATTCATAAATCAATTGGTTTCCTATGCAATCAAATATGTCATATACCATTACATAACGAATATTCAACAAAAGCATGTGTTAAGTTATGGAAGACACAAAGGAATATAATCAAATCAAAGAATTTTACAAGAAACAAGACCTTGGGTTTAGGAAGGGAAGGTAAGGTTTAATACAGATCTTTCCCTATTTTCAATCTAAAAAGCAAACCTTTCTTGACACCCTTCTCCATTATCCTCAACCCAAACAACCGTTAAAGAATATCAATATACTTCTCACAAAGATATCACGTATGCATTTGAAAGTAATAATGCAGGATGCTGCATTTAAATTTTGCCTTCTCTCATAACAAGATGATATTCAAAATAAGGGAAGAAGCAATATAATCTGATTTCAGCTTTACAAGAACCTTCTGATCAAGCTGCACCTACCACCCATTCCAGCACGAGAGAAACCGTTACTGCCCACACAGACAATTGTGGCTATCACCAAACCAAATTCCTATGACTAGAATAAGAGGTTTACCTTGCAGAAACCATCATCACTTCCAGAATATATAAGATGACCCGATTCATCAGCGAAGCAGACAGTGTTAACATCAGACTGCAATGTAAAAATGCATCTCAAATGTAAGCTACATGCTGTAATGGGAAGTAGAAAAACCATAACAGCTATGCACCACAAGAATACAACTAAAAAATTGACCATCTAAATTCGAATGATCCCTAAACCAGAAATAGTGATTGAGAAGATTTGTGGGCAGGCTCAAAATTTGGTTGCATTCAAGTTCATCTTTCCTACAAGCTTCAACATTATGATCAAACTCGGGTTTTAAATATATCAAGACACTTAAAACATATTAAGTGAGAGAAGAACAAACAAGTGTAGGAGAGTTTAATACTCCAAATATCTACAATAACATTGGCCTCTCATGGCTAAAACTATTTCATAATAATTAATTGTACTTTCAGGAAAGAATTATTTAGTCATCATTATAATTTATATACTATTTATTTATTTCGTTCAGTAGGACTTCAGACATTCCAAAAACTTAATTGAAGAAAAAATTTTATTTTGCCATGATGTAACAAATTAACAAGCTCTAAGAATGAGCTTGTGAAGTCAGACAAGGATCAGTTAACATCAATTTGAAAAAGGTTATTTAATACTAATTACTGGAAACTAATTATAAGATAGTATATATAATACCATGTGGGCAGGAATTCTGAGGCTAAGCTTATCAGCTCGAAGATCATAAACACATATCGAGCAATCACTAGTAGCAGCAACAAGTTCTTGGCCATCCGTTGAAAACTTGACAGAGAAAATCCCAAATTCATCATCATCTTCATCAGAAGATAAATTTAAACCATAATGAATTTCCTGCAACAAAAGATGACCCTCTGAGTCTAATGCAAACAACTATTCAATGAACAAAAGGTACCACACTTGACATAAGTCTTCTATTTTACTGTTAAAAATTGAACCAAGAAAATGTATGCTTCTTCTAAAGAGGTATTGCTAAACTGCAGTAAAAAAAGTACAATAAAATCGTTCCCTACTAGTTTAGTTGGACAAGCTCATCCAATGAGGCAATGACCAGTAGTAACAGAGTAAGAGCATGCCTAATTGCCCGTAAAAAAGCATTCAAATTTTGAATTGAACCATTTCATTTATTTTAGGCTAAAGTATACTTTTAGTCCTTTATGTTTGCGTCAGATTTCATTTTAGTCCTTTAAGTTTAAAAAGTGCATTTTTAGTCCCTCAAACTTAACGCCGTTAGTTTCTCTTAACGGAAAATGCTGACTCATCAAATTTAATCAATAACTGTGCAATAAAACGTTGACAAAGCACACTCACATTTTAATTATAATTTAATAATATAATAAATTTGATATTTTAAATTGTGTAAAATAAAAAAGCATATAAAATAACAGCGTTAAGTTTGATGAATCAGCAATTTCCGTTAGGAGAGACTAACGGCGTTAAGTTTGAAGGACTAAAAGTGCACTTTTTAAACTTAAAGGACTAAAGTGAAACCTGACGCAAACATAAAGGACTAAAAGTATACTTTAACCTTTATTTTAAGTTTGAAATGCTCAAAATGAACAAAGAACGAAAGATATGGATGCACTCAGCTTACTTCCTACATTACTATTTTGTTGGCAAATTTCAGGCCTAATAAATTCTAAGGACTACAAAAAAAAACAACTGGGAAAAAATTGTGGAAGTTGCATCCTCATATGCCTCTATGTAAATAAATTAAAAATACCAGCATCACGAGGCAGAAATCACCAGCTATCACAATTAGAAGTCAGAAAAGTCGCAGTTCAGGGACATACTGTAACATTTGCTATTGATTGTGCTGTAGCAGATCCAACATTCACTATATGGACAAAGGACGACATACTAGCATAAACCTGCAATGATTGCATTAGATTTAAATTACTACTCACTGGTTGGGATAAAAAATGATGATAAACAGCTGAAACTTCTATAGGTTAGAAAACGAACTCAACATGGGTCATTCTTATCACTACGAGGGAATCCTCCATTCCAACAATGCACATAATCACACTATTTGCCAATCAACTCAAACTTACAAGGTAGCATTGATCTGGTGAGAGAGATGTATCAGTAATTGTCCACCTCAGGTTTCTAGCAGAGATGTCCTTCACCACCTTCCAGTCCCTTTCAACATCATAGACCCTAATATGGCTTCCCTGTTTCAGAAGAACGTATAAAAAGCCCAAAGTTAAGTTTTAAATACATTTTTTAGGTAAATTAATTCACTAATATAGTAATATGACCTCCGTGTCAAAATAATAATCATTTAAGGTTATACATATGGATTAAAAATCTATTAAAATATTAAATAATTTAGATTATAACAAAATGTAATGATATTTAAAATCAAAACTCGCAAGTGAGTAAAAAAAAGTAAATCTTCAATCATATAAAATCATCTTAAGATTCATAATACATATTGTTGGAAATCAAATTTGAATTGTATTATTTCTTTATTAGTTTACTATAATCATGCCTAGGATTAGGAGAGAATAAATCATCATTAATGATTATTGTAATCACTGATTATGCTCCCTCTCTTAAGCATCTATATATTGTACCCCTCTCTCTCAATGCAATATACAGAGAGTTCTTCCATTTTCAGAAACATGGTATCAGAGCTACTGGGTTCAATCAGAATTCAGGATACCATGTTTCAGAAAAACCTGAGTATGTTTACAAGAACTAGTAACCACTACTCTAATAACGACGGTAAAAACCTGAAGCCCAGCAATAAATAGAGATCCTTCAGCAGAAAATTGTGAAACATAGGCACGGCTTTTCATCCGATCCACCAACCAAGGACCATTAGTAGGCAAATAGCGGCTTAAAACATGACAACCATCTCTTGATGAGAATCTCCCAAGGCCAGAATAATTAGCTTCTCTGCCAGTTAGCATTCGTACAGTTGATACTGGCAACCTCATCCTTCCAGGCTCACCACACCCAAAAAGTTTATGGGGGTTTGACCTAAGTTTAGTGAGTTGTGAAATTTCATGATCAAGATAAACTGTCCTTTCTTCAGCTGATCCACTAGCAGAAGATTCATTACTGTCACTACCATCGTTGCAGGTACCTATCTCTTTGCCGAACCTACTCATAATCTAGTCTTTGCTCCTTACTGTCTATCTCCTGCAAACAGAGTCATGTTTTAGAGATCCTGGGAACAGAATCAAAACATACGAAAACGTGCATAACCAGCATATGTTGCTTAAAATGCTAATTGAGAGCCCCTTATACACTATATAGAAATAGCTAAGGCTATACAGTATGTTTCCCACAATTGTCACCGACATCCATGTTACACAAGAATGACCCCGCCTGGCTACAAATTTAAAATTCCTTTTTGGATAATATGAACAATTTGAGTACAACAGAGATGTAAATTCAATTTCAGAATTGGTCCCAAGCACGAGTCATCCATCTCGAAAACTCAACTACCACAGTCCTCAGGCGAGATTTTTTAGATGACGATAAAAAAGAAGTGAACTTCAACACAATTTTGGGCATGGAAAAATAGATTAAGGCTTACTTCTGATTCGAATCCGAAATAATTGGAATTCCAGGGTCCAGCCACGATTTGAATATCCTACCTCCGTCTCCAGAATTCCAGTGTCTCAGGCCATCAATTTCCAAAGAATAAATAGGCGAATTTTGTGCATGGAAAACTTTTTCCAATTAAATTTTGTAAAAATATCTTGAAATCAAAAAAAAATCTCAAAAAAAACCAGTAAAAAAGCTGATATTGATGATATTGATAGTATATCAATAAAATTATCTTAAAATCCGTAAACTCGTTTCAATTATTCCCAAAAACACACAAAAGTCTCTTCGTTTCATTCCGCGATCTTTCTTCTCCGCAAGGTAAATAATTATAGAGGAAAACACATAAAAAGTGTTTTTTTAAACTGTTTCGGGAAGAGACAGAAATGGGGAAAATAAAAGAGCAGACTAGACTGCCTACACAATTTAAGGCCACCAATCCATACGTTCGTGCGTCATCGATGATTTGAGGAAAACGTGGCAACCCACGACGCCACGACGGTGACCGGAGATGAGAACGATGAGCAAAGCACAGTGAGGAACTTCGGCTAAAGGGGAAAACAAAAAATGAATTAAAAAAGTAAATAACTATAAAAACAATCGTTAACTGCAGCTAGTTCAAGTGATAGATTTGGCGGGTGTTTGGAGTCCGAGTGATTTTGAATAAGCTAAATAAAATATATTAAATGAATTTTATCCCGATTTATATGTAACAGTGGCATACCGTTGTTCTTGTTATGAATATTATTATGTGAATGTTCATGTCTTCATTATTTTCAATTGTATTTTATGTCCCTTATTATCTTATGTAATATTTAATAGTGATTTATCTGGATGTAAATTAATGCCTATAAATAGAGGGTATAACTACAATGAATAGAGACATTTCATTCTTCTCCCTTTTCATTCTATGAGATTTTATTCATTCTTATCATCTCTCCTTTTAATCTCTTCTACTCTCAAATTCCCTCATTTTATAACACGTTATCAGCACGATTTCACTTCCAAAATCGAGTTTTGTTTTTGGATTTGAAAAAGTTTTTGGATCTCGATCAAGTTTTTCAATTTTTGTATTTGGAAAAGTTTTTTGATCTGAATCGAGTTTTTCAATTTTTTGATTTGAAAAATAACAATAATCGACATTCTCTCTCATGATTAGATACAGAATCGTCAGGTATTTTTTTCCGATCATTAATCTTGGATCTCAATCTGGAAAGACAAAGGAATGGTGAGAGGGATTGATTCTTCCGCTGCTTTATGTCTCAATTATAGAGAGCCCATAATCTGGTATTTTTCTGATTAATTATGAGCTTGTTCTAACATATGGTATCAGAGCCAGATTACCCTGATTAATCTCGCATTCTTTCTTTTTCAATTTGGGATAATCTAAATCTTTCGTTCTTTTAAACTTTGTTCTCAAAAGATTTAGATTTGAGATCAAAGTCATTTTTTAAATTTATGATTACCTTTAAAAAAAATTTTGGAATAAATTTAAACATGTTGGGAAAAGGTAATACTTTTTTGGAACATTGAGAGATTTGAAAATTTATTTTTGATTGTTCTCTAATTCAAATTTGCTCATCTGGAACAGTGATTCCTCTCCAGAACTCATTTCTGATTCTGGAAAAAGGATAAATTTTTCCTTTAGGTAAAATAAAAATATATTTTACAAAAAGGATTGCAAACTTTGCTTGTTCTTGCAAATCTGGATGTTTAAATATATATATATATGAGTTTTTCGTGCTCATCAGTGTATGGATATATGTTTGAAAAGCTGTTGATGAACAGTGTTTACTTTCCATATGAAGGAGCTTCCCACTAGAATCTATGGGTTTTCACCGGAAAGGTTTGATTGGGGTTTTAAAAGAGATTTATGATGCGTTTTCCCCCATTCTTGATATATATTATGAAAGATCCATTATTTTGTTTGATTTTGCGGGGATATGGAAAACGCCCTTGATCAGAAAAGGACCCACTATCACCGGAAAAAGGTGAGCCACCATTGCCTGGAAAGAAAGGAAAATGAACTATGCGGCGGCTGAGTGGGAGGGGCGAACCAGGTCGGAATAGGTAACTCGACTTGCTGGAGGGGCCAAAACGGTACGTTTTGGCGTGTAGCAGGTGCCCCTTCTATGGCCCGAATGGTGATGGGTGTATATAGTGATGAAAGAATTGATTAAATTCCCATCAAGAATTATGTATATCTAAAATTCAACCGCATACAATTGATATTTATGTTTAGTATGTAATCTTGGGCAATAGTTATAACTTTGTATATGCTACATATATAGAAGATCCATATGTTTTTTAAAACAATTTAAAAGAAATGCATGACCATCATAAGTTGGTTATCCTCTTGAAAACCCATTATGAATGGATGCATTTACATTCATAAAATTTGATATGCTGGTTTAATCATGGATTTGCCCAATAAGCTCGACTCTATTCCTGGAAGTGATTATGGTAAAACATAATAATTGTGACAGTCAATAAAAGGGATATGACCACAGTCATAGGTGTTGGTGTGGCCATAATTGTATTTGTTCTAATTTCCACATGAAGTGGAGAAAAACTGATAAGAACCACAATAAGGCAAAATATGAGCATACTAAATAAATTGGGGTGTGCATTGAAGGCTCCGGAAGAGCTAATATTATATGTTATCGAAAGGAATAAAATTATGCATTAAAAATGCATTCCATTCTACCCAATTTATAAGAAACTTATAAAGTTTCATGATATTTGTAGAAATGGAAATAAAAATTATCGTATGGCCAGATGCCATATATTTTTCATACCTTATAATATAACTATAAGCTATATTTATTTATTGTTATACTCACAACACTATAAATTATATGTGTATATATGTATAATTAATTATATATATGATTGATTAACTTTATTTATATTATTGTTGTTTTATTCATGTTATTGTTGTTTTATTTATATATATATTTGTTTTTTTACATTTCAAGTTCTTCAATTTTGCCTCTGATTTTGTATACAAGTAAAGTTAAAAGCATATGTCAGTAAACCAGAAGTTTACTAATGAATTTGATGTTTGACATACAATAGTAAACCAGTAGTTTACTGATGAATTTGATGTATATCATGAGATAGTAAACCAGAAATTTACTAATTAATGCAAGCAAGCAGTTTAGTAGGATAAACCAGAAGTTTATCAATGAATTCAATGTTTGGCATAACCAGTTAGATCATCCCGGTTTAATTATGATGCGAGAAATAATTGAAAATAAATGTGGTTATACCCTGAAGTGTATATAGATACCACTATTTCTCATATGCTGCATGTTCCAAGGGGAATATATTATTAGCTCTCATAAAGTTAAATACAATATGAGCCCCTCACATTCTGAAAATGGATAAAGAAATATATTTGTGGGACAATAAATCCACATGGTGAACCATTTAATTACCATACGGTTTTAATTGATGCATCAACTAAATGGTCTCATGGTTATTTGTTATCTTCTTACAACCTGAAGTTTGTAAGATTATTTGTTTAAGGAATATGTTTAAGAGCACATTATCCTAATTATCCGATCATGGAACGTTATAATGCTAATGAATTTATTGCACTAGCATTAATGAGGATTGCACATCCCTTGGACTTGATGTTGAAATCTTGTAATTCATGTTTTTGTACAAAATGGACTAGCAAAATGATTGATTAAATGATTGCAACCTTTTTACATGAGATACAATTTGTCATATTCTGTTTAGGGACTAGCCATTTTGTATGCAGCGTTGTTAATTCGCATAAGGCCAACAAATTATTAAAAGTTTTCCCCCTTACAAAGGTTTCTAATCAAGAACATATATTTCTTATTTTTGGGTGTGTGATATATGTGCTTGTAAAATCACAACACACCAAAATGGGTCCTTAAAACATGATGTGAATGTATGCTGGTTATGAATTTTATGGCACGATTTACCAAGTGTCATTTGATGAATTACTTTCACCAGTATCAGGTGGAGAAAATAAGTAGTTGGGTAAAGAGATTAGTTGGAATGAATTATCATTAGTTCATTGTTGATCCTTGTACTGAAATGATGTGGACTGAAAATTCAAAAGATAATTCATTCATAGAATTTAGTTATAAAATGTCTGAAGCATTTATTGATCAAAAGAAAGTATGATAAAGTCAGATATCTCAACTGTTAACACTCCTATAAGAATATGTGTCCCTGAAGGACAATATATTATGAACGAGTTTAAAACATGCCTGAAGCGTAAAAAGTCCATCGATTTAAAAGAACAAAATCCTCAAAAAATAAAAGGAGTCAATAATATAGATGGTCAGTTGAGGATGATCAAGAATACTTGATTGCTCCAAAAGAGCTAACTCTTGAAGAGTTATTTTTTTAGAAGAGAATATTATAGTTCCAAAAGAGACTCAAGTACTTGACACATTTGAAAATAATGAGATCTCAATAAATTGTGGAATTCGATGGGAAGGAAATAAAGTCAATGTTGATATCACATTATAAAATAGCATGCAATGTAATGATGATAAGGATCATGAGCCGGTACCATTGTAAGTGTCAATAAAAAAAGGATTGGCCATATGAATGTAAGCCATTATGTATGGAAGAGAAATAGAAAAGGCAAAATAATAAGGTATATGGCACATCTTATAACCTAAGACTCTACACAACGATCTAGTATATGTTATGAAGGAATGATCTAGTATATGTTGTGAAAGAATGCATTCATTAGTAGTGAATATGAATGTTTTTCGTTATTTGATTAACCATACAGTCAATAAAGGGCTTGAATTATGCCTCATAAATGCTATGATTATACTTTCATATGACACACTTAAACATTATCATTTATATAAGAGTCTCTGAAGGACCCTTGATGCCAGAAGCGTCAAATGCAAGTTCTTGAAAATGATATTAAATTGAGCTAAACAAGTATTGATATGACTTGAAACAGTTAAAGTGCCTTTTTAAAACTCCTGAGGAGCTCTAAAAAGGCAAGTGAATGCTTGTAGGTTGTTTAAAATCCTTCTATACCTCGTGAAATTAACAAAGGGGGAGATAAAGAACTATTTGGTCTAGAAGTATCATAATTAAGTGCTTTTGGGGCATTAATGTATCTTTATTAATTTCACAAGTCATGACATATTATTTATCATTAATCTACTGGTACGATATAGTTCTTCAATATCATTAATACATTAAAATAAAGTGAAATATATTATTCGTTATATTCGATGTACTATGAATATGTGATCATTATAATCAGGTATGTCTGAGTATGAACTAACAATTTATGCATATACTGTTTATCATACTTATTCATATGTGTAGGTACATCTATATCAAGTGTTATAGAGTGAAACTTATTTCACTAAAGTTCTTCACTTACGACCTTTCGAAAATGAGCTGGAATTATTATTTTGCAAATTCGTTCTTTTGAAAATATAGCAGCTTTATTCACCAAGCTACTTTGCAAACTCAGGGATATTTAGTAATGTTGTTAAGAAGGGGAGTCGATACACGTTGTACTCTTTTTTCCTTATCTAGGTTTTGTCCCACTGGATTTTCCTAGAAAGATTTTTAATGAGGCAACATTATGATGTGTATCTATAAACATTGTACTATTTTTTCCTTATCTAGGTTTTGTCCTACTGGGTTTTCCTATGGAGGTTTTTAATTAGGCATATGTTTAGTCATGGATATTCAAGGGGGAGTATTATGAATATTATTACGTGGATATCCATGTCTCCCATTATTCCCAATTGTATTTTGTATCCCTTATTATCTTATGTAATATTTAATAGTGATTTATCTTGATGTAAATTAATGCCTATAAATAGAAGGCATAACTACAATGAATAGAGACTTTTCATTTTATGAAATTCTATTCATTCCTCTCATCTCTCCCTTTCTCTCAATCTCTTCTACTCTCATATTCCCTCATTTTAAAAGAGTTCTCAAACAAACACGAACATTTTCCCTTGCTCGGGCCGACTAGCTCTCACGTAGATATGTAGTTTGGGTTTGAATTCACAATCTCACATTAAAAAAAATAAAAGGTGTTTAATCTCATTTAAGCAACAAAATCCTAACTAGAATGATTATATTCGTTGGATTTTGATTTACTTTTAAATTGGATTTTAATTAAAAAATCATTAATTCTATACCTATATATATTTCATAGAAGTCATATTTTAAGTTATAATTGTGCATTTTCTATTGATGGTATAGCTAAAATGCATCTCAGGAATATAATTACTTTAACATCATAAAATGGACTGTGTACAAGGAATTTGAAAAAGAGATAATAGCTCTGTTTGGAAAAGCGGTAGAGAAGTACTTTTACGCAAGGTAAATATGTGGAGGTGATTGTCTCGTTTTACGAAAAAACACTGTTGAACATACTTTTGAGTGAGAGTTAAGTGTTTCCAAACAAACACAATGATGGCTATAAGATAGACTGTATACACAACCATTTTTTCTTTTGTTAATATCCTTTCAAAATCATAAATTCATCCATTTCCCTTGTTTCCTAACAAATAAAATATAACATACCTAATAAAAAAACCAAAAAAGTAAAGTATTTGTTGATAATATAATTGCATTCTCTCCATGTTTTGCCAAAGGCAAATTCTTGAATTGAAATCCCTTAAAAATAAGAATAGTCAAATGAAGGAAGAAATCAATCATTTTCTTAATAATATGAGATATATAATTATAATCGGAGAAAGTTATGTTGACTTCATTATATCCATTTGGTTAAATTCTCGAATCACATATAGACATGTTTACATTTTCTTTCATATAGATTTAAAGTTAAATGATAATATTTTAAAATTAAAGTACATGACCATTATTGAAAAAAAAAAATTTAACTAACCCGTGCTAATTAGCAACTTCAACTAAATACATGTTTGTTACCTTCGTTCTCCCCTCCTTATGGTTATCTTCACATTTTTATGGGATTATTTCTGTATTCGTCAGCCTTGTTAGCATAGTAATAAATTTTACATATATATACATATATATATATATAGAGAGAGAGAGAGAGAGAGACGCAATGAGCTCCCATGGAAAAAAGAATCTTAATAATAAACTAAACTTATATAATAGATACACTCAAGTAATGTTACTCGTTGCTACATCAATGAATTTACCCATCAAGGGGACGGAGAGGTTGTTGAGACGCAAAGTCCTGAATTTACCCATCTATAAATCTTTCTTTAGTCACTTCCGTCTAAGAATTGATGCATCCCTGAATCACTTCTAGAGTTTTCCCTTTGGTTTCTGGTACTAACTTTGCAACAAATAGGATCGTCAAGAGGGAACATCCAGCATAGAGAAATAAAGTCCCTGAACAAACAAGAAAAATGAAGCAGATATTACAAACCAGACAAAACGGCCATTCAATACTTGTTTAGTGTACTTAACACTTGTCCATGTTCTCTGTGCATTTCATGAAGTCTAAGAAATGAGTAGTAGTATTCATAGGTTATCAGTAATGCAGCTTGTTGGGTTTATGCCTAATCCACTCTTGGGGGATTAGAAGAGTGCACTATGTCACGGGCTTAGTGATTTACCTGAAGTAAGCTCCGTGCGGCCTAGCAAGTCTTGCTCGAACTCAAGCTCCTGAACCTGCTAGTAAGCCTTCTAAGGACTTAACTTAGCTATGAAAACTAAGAAAGCCTAAAGAGAGAAACTTGAGAGATGGAGAGCTTGGGAGAATGCTTATGAATTCACAAATGCTTGGATGGTTACAAATGGCCCCCTTAGGGGGTATTTATACACTCCACCTCCTCAATGGACGGTGGAGATCGACTCGATCCAACGGTCTATATCGACCCTCCAGAATCTTCTCTTAAAATATTAATATCCATTTACACATGTGAAAAATGTGTAGAGGATTCTAGAGAAAGCTAGAGAAGGAAACAATAAACTAGTATTTACAAGAGAATTCTAGAGAAATCTAGGGTTTTCTAGAGAAGACCGTGACAACTAGGACCCAAACCCAATTGAGTAAATAAGCTGTGAAGTTTTTCTTTAATTATTGATTGTTTAACTAAAGAAAAAGGATTCATCATTCAAATTCCAAGTAACCAACGGTGAAGTCATTAAAAGAAAAACATGACACCATGGGAGTAAGTTTTTCTCCTCCTCTCTTCCTTTTTTGTGTTATTTGCTGTGTAAAGTGACCAAGTCCGGATTGTGACTCTGTTTCGTGTGGGCAATCCAGATACTGAATGGAAATCTTCATAGCTTGTTATAGATTTTATTTATTTTACATTGAATATATTGATGGAGATAACACTACACAAACCTCAAAACATCGAAAAGGTAATTTAACCGAAATTTTTGTCTGTGCTTACCAGGAGAACTCCAACTCATGAGGAAGTTAAATGTGTATGAAACCATCCAAGCTCCTAACCAGTACACCAGAACCACTAAGCTTCCAGCAGTTCCCTTCACATGTATGGGAAAGATCTGCCACATGAACTAGTATTAGAATATATTTTTTTTCCTGGGCTTCCCTCTGTTTATCTTTTACTCATTATATGATTTATAAAATAAAAGCTTCAAGTTGCTTGTGTTAAGAGATACATGCCTCAGACATTATCACCCAAGGAACTGGTCCCAAGCCAACTGAGAACGCTGCTATATAGAGCTGACGACAAGCAGCGTCAAGAAGATACAGTTTCAGATCAAACTGGGCATTACGTTCATAGATTGACTTTATAGTTCACTGGATATAGTAACTTTCAGTAGCTGCAGAAGTAGACTCACCAGTATGCCGGCTACTGCTAATATCGGTACCCAACCAAGCAGTAAGCTCTGACTCTGCTCAATGGAATCAGATAGCACAAGTTTAGATTTGATAACATATAGAACAGACTTTGGTAACAAAAAAAATTTGGGAACTCATAAAAGCAATATATAATATTTGTTCATGATAAAACACTGAGGACGTGCCTCGAGAAAGAAAGCAGCTCCAGTCATAAATGAGCCTAAGAATGTCCCAGCTGCAGAAATCTGCGTATAATGCATGAATGAATATGAGCACCTTTATAATAATACAAGCAAAGCTGCCTGTAGGAGATATGATATATGGTTAAGATCATTAGTTAGTATAGGGTCTTGGCATCATCATAATCAATGTGAGAGGATGTGGAGTCCTAACCAATGTATAGAAGGGGAGAATAATTTGGGTCTCTCACTTCAAAAGTCCCTAAAAATGCAGTTAGTTCATCACTCTCAAATGAGGGTAGGTTAGTTGTGTCTTAAATGGGTTTATGATAATACATCCAATTTCTTCATCCGTTATTGCTTTCAATAATGTTCACACTGCTGCCACAGTTCGCTTTTATAAGATGATTAGTGAAAAAAGAAAATTTGAAATTAGATTTACCATGATGAGTGGTCTTCTACCAGACTTATCCATCAAAATGGCTCCAACCACACACAATGGAACCTGTCGTTCATTCTAAAAAGTTCATACAGAAATATAGTTATATGATTGATGTCTAGGAGATCAGTAGACGGAGTGATCAACCACCTGAGTAAAAGCATAGGCTATGGTGCCTATTTTGCCTGAAGAAAACCCTGCAAATCAAGTTATAGATGGTAAGTATGAGTATGAATTTTCTTCTCTCTATTATTTCCCCTTTTATGTTTATTAAAAGCAGATTATATGTTTTTGTTTACCAGCTGCTACGAAAGTCTCGACCGTGTAGAATCCAATACCATTGATTCCAACAAGTTGTTGACATATCATTAGTCCTACTCCAATCTGAAATTGTAAAATTTAGTTAGAATCATTTTAAGTAGTTGCGCAGCAGGTAATTAAATATCATTGAAATGCGAGAGTTCCTTACAACTACAGAGCGCACGTGTTTGCTTTGGAACAAATCTAGAAACTTAGTTTTGGGAAGGCTTTGAAGAATTTCAATATAATCCTGTTAGAGAACAAAGAACAGTGAATCAACCACTCGAATGTTTCATATTTATAAAGAAGGTCTTCAATCGATTTTAAGAGCTTGGAAAGTACCAGAATTTCAGAAGCTTCATGAGAGATATCGACATCTTTTCCCCTAAGTCTCCTTAAAGCTGCCTGAAATTCTTTTTCTTGGCCAACCTTTGCCTGGAAACAATGATTTTCAGTTTAGTAATTAATTTTTTTTTCTTTCCTCTCTTAAAAGACAAAGCACTTTGGATCATATATATCCTAGTTTAATACGTACCAGCCATCTGGGTGACTCAGGTATAGAGAAATGCACGGCACAAGCCCTTCAAAGTTTAAACCAAGAAAAACAGTTTAGACCTTTTTCTTCTAAACGAATTCTCTTTTATTGACAAATTGAAAAGTAATTATGTAACTTGCCTGCAAGAGCAAGTGTTCTCCAAGATATGACGCTTCCTAATAAGAAGGAGACTGAAGCTCCAATAACAATCATAAGCTGCACAGAAAATCATCGCAGAGGCCAAAATTAAACCCAAAATTACTCCAGGAAACAACATAAAGATATCAATAAATTCTCCTCTTTTACCTGATTTGATGTTGCAAGTCCTCCTCGCAGGTTGTTCGGTGCGATTTCTGCTATATATACTGGGACCTGTTTCATTCCGCTAATATTTGTTAAAAATTTGCAAGATCGTCATCAAAAGTCAAACATATACATTTTGTTAATAAGCAGGAGCTTAATATCATGTTATCATTTTTGCTTCCTTTGATAAGGCCCTTTTGGTTTACTTACCGCGTATGAGATAACTCCAATTCCATATCCTGAGAGTAATCTTCCCATGTCAAGAACGCTAGAGCACTGAAGCAAGTAAAATCGTGCTTCTGTTAACCTTCTGCAACAATTCCATAATGACAGAAAAGGAAACCTTGGAGAAAAATCATACCTTGGAGAAGGAGACAGCTAACCATCCTATAATGCAGAAACCTGAGGATATTCTCATTGCCTGTTTCCCAAGAAATTTCAGACTTAGCTTAGTGAAGAAGCGGCTACAAAAGTATTTAGAGAGTTTTAGATTTAGCGTATAATAATCATACCCCTTTACGTCCAATAAAATCAGTGATCCGGCCACTTGTTATAGCTCCAAGCATTGCACCAATAGTGACTAAAGATCCAAACATGGAAAACTACCATCCCAAAAAAACGGAGAGGAAAACAAATATTAATAAGAATATAAGATAACATGAAGAAAGTTTCAATAAAGAGAGAAAAACAGAATGCAAACCTCAGCAAGAGACAAATTTAGATCTGCCCGGATAGTTGCTTGAGTAGGTGCTGAGTAGCCCACCTGCCAAAATAACAAGTTAAGCTAAAACTACAAATCTTTTTGTTTCTTTGTTTGTTTGTGTGGTGTGATTGCTGATTTTGTTCCTAACCCAGAACACAAACAAAAGAAAGGAAGATGACAAATAGTAACTTTCATTTTTCAGAACGTTACTGAAGCCATGCACCAAGTTTTCGAAGGCAGAAGAAGAAGAAACGGAGTACAGTTCTCTTCTTTTCTGTTAGTTTCTATAATTCAAATCACTGAGAGAGAGAGAGAGAGAGACTTACACAAGTTCCAAATGCGAAGGAACCACAGACAGCAACAAATGTACTGAAGAGGACCATAGCAATGGATCCATTTTCCACCACATTATGATCAGAATCAGACTCATCGACCTTCACAGATAGAACCAAGGGCACGTCCAAATCCTGAAGCCCGTTAATGGCTTCTCCAGTCTCAACATCCTTGTACTGTTCAATCGTCATTATTATCCTTCAATAAAACAGTACTGAAGAATAACGAGACAGAGAAAATAATGCTCAAGGAAAATACTAAAAACAGATGGAGAGCACAAGAAAGGATGTGTAATGGGGGGTGGTATTTATAGTATATTAGCGTATCTCACACAGCAGAATTAATTATTTGGGTGGCTAGATATTTCCTAGAGAGTGTGTTTGTCTGAATGGAAGACAGAAGTTTGCAAATGGATTTGAAAATTCGGATTGGCATGTGAGCACGAAGCTGTCACTGACGTGTTAGCAGCCAGGGAGAGAGATGGTGGGTTATAATAGAAGGTTGATGATGAGGATCAGCGTCAGCTTATATGATATTGGTATTTTAGTATTTCACATTTTCACTTCGCTTGCATTCCATTTATATGCATATCGCCATAAAATAACTACCTGGTTCAACAAATTAATATATTAAAGGAATAAAGGAAGCACGTTGAAACCACGTTGCACATAAATTGAGATAAAACCCCCCCTCATATACTTACATCGGTTTGCGTAAAATCACTTTTCCAACGGATTTTCAAGCACGCACTATAACTAATGGAACTAATTTTGGTGTTGATCACAACGATGCGTGGTGCTTATCCAAATGCGATTTTAATTATTTAAATTAAATATTTGAGTTAAGGTGCAATTTTAACAATAAAGTTTTTCACCACAAGTGTGTGGCATAATTAAGTTTTGAATGATATAAAATTATACACAATCTTTTTAAAGTAAATTTAGCAACTTCGTTGAATTTGTTAAAACGTCCGTTATAAACTAGATGGAGAATAAGCAAGTCTCACATAAAATAAATGTGAATATATGAGTTAATTTAACAAAGTTACTAAAGTTGTATTATTTTTAAAAGATTATATATACTTTTGTACATTTTAAAATTTAATTGTCTTGTATACTTCTAACAAAAAAAAAATGGTGATTGAGTAAAGTACACAGAATTGCTGTTTTTTTTTGCTGTTTCTATTTTTTGTGTATCTGTTTTATCCACTAAATCAATTTGATTGGTTCTTTTTGGCTAGTTAAATAAGGTTTTGATTTAAACCTTATAAATGGAAAAAAATTACATTAAGAGAACTATAGTCAATGAAGGTCGATAATGCTTAAGTCTTTTTTGGTTCCAAACAAATACCTTGTGTCATTAATTACGTTAAGAAAACTACAGTTGGATCATTTTATAAACAAACAAACATTATAAAAATTTGAGTTCCAAACAAATACGTCGAAGATAATATATATTTAAGTGGTTTTTCTTTCTTGGATATGTCTTTGTTTTTCCAAAATATATCGTATAATATATTGTGTCATTAATATAAGAGTCATCAGTTGATTTTTTAAAAGATTAACAAAAACAAATTACTTAATTAAAATACGTATTTTAAAATGCTTATATATATTATTAGATTTTATACTAGTTTACAAATCAGATAAATTAATTTGGAAATAATCTTATGTGTAAATTCATTAACTTATGTAATCTCCCAAAAAAGTGTCTTACTAGGCATGTTTGCATTAGCATTTAGAAAACACGTTCACATAAATCGAGATAAAATTCTTCTCATATTATAATTTAATAAACCTTAAATCACGTTGAAAAAGTAATTTTTACTATGCAGATTAAATTACCAGAGGTAGTAACATAGTTTGAACTGAATTGTTTATATTTAACCAAGTATTTATATGTGGATAACATATGATTTTTTTTTTTAAAAAAGAAATCGCACTATTGATAATATATACGTGTGAAAATGGTATGATTCGATATACATTATTGTATATTCGATGTTTAATATTATGCTTTATCAAGAAATAACAAAAAATTTCTTTATCGTTGTTATTTATCTTAAAAACAAAAACATTAAAAAATATTTAATATCGATCAAAATAAATTCAAATTTTCATAAATACATCACAAGATTCCACTTTTTTCAAAAAAAAAAAAAAAAAGAGTCTGTGGCACACGTTTTATTTAAATAATAAATGCTGGAAGCATATGGTTGACTGAATGATTGCTTATGGAACATCCATACTTATGCTTTCAGCATGCTATTAATATAATCAATATTTTACATTCAATCCGTTTGGAAACACGGTGAAGAAATACTTTTATGCAAGTCAAGGTAAATATATAAAGAAAATTATCTCGTTTTACGAAAAAATACTGTTAAATGTGCTTTTGAGACTTCTTAACGGGTTACCAAACAATACCGATATAGATAAGAACCCGTGCTAAATAATGGGCCCGTTAGGCAAATTGCCATAAGCCACTTATAAGTGCTTATTCACATAAGCCGAGGCAAATATGTAGAGGAGATTGTCTCGTTTTGTGGAAAAACACTGTTAAACGTGCTTATGAAAATAAGTCCATAGCTACCAAACATGTCCAATATTATATCAGTGAATGATGTTGGCATGGAAGACATAATTTGTAATCAAAGCCACCCCTTAATCATTGTATAGCTGTATTTATCAATCACTCATCTCCTTCACGTATGAAATATCATATACAATTTTTTTATTGAAAATTAAAAATAACATGTTTTATTATAGAATTTTATATTTTACGTCAGCTAATTTATAAAAAAAAAAAATTCAAGAGCCAAGTGGCCTGCAACCAAGTTGAACATTGATATATCAGCAAACGAGCCTAATTTAGAAGCTTGTCTTTAAGATAAAGACAAGATGATTTTTTTTTGTCCAAAATAAATATTGATGTATCCCATAAATTCGGACCTGATATTAATTAGACGTGAATTTTAAAATATTAATTGAACAACACATAAATTTCGTACGGAAACCATACTAAAAGTATTTTTTTTTATCAATTTTTAATTTGGTATATGCATGTATTTTTTATTAATTAAATATCTTAATTTTACCCTTTTTAATGTCATGCAATGTGTATCTCCTTAAATAAAAATTGAAATCTTATTATGATGTTAAAAGAGACTAATCTCTTATATTAAAATAGAAGCGGGCTGGCCCGCCATAACCCACAGTCCAAGAGGGGCAGGTTGATCTAGTGGGTTGGCAAATGCCAGCCCAAACCCGCTAGAATATGGCGGGCTGACGAGTTGGACCCATGAGCCCAACTCACATTACCAACTCTAGTTTAAAGGTACATATAAAGACTTGCAAGTCTTTGAATGGGTGCAACAATTCTTCAAGCTCTATGTAAATGACTTCCATTTTATTAAAAAAATTGTATGCATTGAGAATACGTGCTATACAGTCTAAGCAAATTTCTTGTGTCTGTAGATATTAATGTAGTTAGCAAGGACTTTGATATGGTTGTAACATCAGTTCCAACACGGCTGTAATCCATGGATGATCATAATGACATCCGCAGTAACTAGAGGACTGTCATAAGCTTGCAACTAAAATCACCTATCCATTGATCATTTTCTCCATGGATGACTCCATCCAGCCACTCTGTCATCAATCAAGGATAGAGTCATCAACTTCAAGCTTGTAAGCATTAAACGCTCCATTAATGTCATTATCAAATTGAACACACTACCTGGTATAAAATTGACAACAAGACGAAAGGGTTTGCCCCCAACACACTCGAAAAAAAAAGCAGAATACATGTGGTTGAGATCCATATAGTTATATTCTCCATAAACTTTCTTGCAGCGATTGATCCATACTCAAGCTTTTGAGTAAACTCCGTGCTTACCTTTTCCTCGAGGTTCCATTTGAACCAGTCTACCCCTTGACATGAGGAAAAATCCTCCCATAGGATTGACTAAGGGAACCCATCGTTCTCATTCACTGAGACAGTCATGAAGAAGGTGCATAGGATCTTCGTCTTGGCTGTAATGGAACGAACACATTATCTATTTGAAGAAATTTTACTTTGATGAATTTTCCTATGATTTCTTAAAAAATAAAAGAAAATTTCCTATTTGTATACATTATGCATCAAGTATGCCTTTCAATCTCATGTCCCTTCACCTAATAAGCTTTTAGACAAAGAATCTTCTATTTGAGGCCGTCCATTTTAGGACGTTGTCGGGTACTAAATATGGGGATATCTTATAGTGATGATTTAAAATATTGATTCATTATATTGCGAGGAATTAACCCCTTCTATTAGACCCAATTCATATTGGTTAAAAGGAGGGTTTTCTTTTTTAGGGATTATTGCTTTCAATTGCATGGGAGAGAAATTTAAGCCAAAGATTCCATTGAGCTACAAATGAATGTTATTGAGCTCGGTTGAAAACGTGGTGGAGAAGTATTTTTTCACAAATCGAAGTAAATATGTAGATGTGATTATCTCGTTCTACAGTAAAATATTATTAAAAGTGCGTTTAATTTTTGAAAACGTTATTTTAAATGTGTTCATTATTTTTTTTTTTTTGAAAAGCTGATAAATCCCACACGGGGACTGGAAATGGCATTGTAGGTGTAGCAGCGGCAGGATTGGATGAGGTGTGGCCTCTTGTGAGCCACAGCCTTTAGTTTACTGTATAAACCCATCCATCTCAATCCCCTTTTATTGATTGCTTTATATACAGTGAAATAATTAATTAAGGAGAATTGATAAAAGTAAAACCCGAAAATTACAAAATTGATTAAAGTATAATTAATTAAGTTTAATGATTTAGCAATTTCTATTAGGAGGGACTAACGACATTAAGTTTGAGGGACTAAGAGTGCACTTTTTAAACTTAAAGGATTAAAGTAAAATTTAACATAAATATAAAAGATTAAAAGTATATTTTAATTTTTATATAGAGTTGTAATTAATTTCATACTACAATTTAAATATCAACAAAAGCGCCTATTCCTTTTGCAAAAACAAAAAAAAGAAAGCGACTATTCCACTTTATCTGTGAATCTATCCCCGCTAGCGATATCGGGTGACGTGGTCCAATGGCTGAACGCCTTTCCCCAACCAGCGATACATCCATGGCAAGAGATCGCACCACAAACAAATGCACAGCCTCATGGCCCCACCACGCAAGTGATTCTTCTTCCTCTTCTTCTTCTGCTATCAAACTCTGCTTGCTTATTCATTCACCACTCTTCTTCAGTATTCACTCTCAGCTCTCGCTTTCTAACTTCACTCCATTCTCACTCACCACTCACCACTTTGTTTTTCTTTCTCTTTTTCTGTTCATTACGTGTGGGTTTAAGCTCTGTTTTCTTCTCTTGGTTTCTCAGTTTCTTCCTTTGATTCTGTTTTTGTCATCTTCAAGGACTCTCTCGGTGTGCTCTTTCTTCTGATTTTTTTTGATGGCTATCTCTACATTCTCACTTCCTCAAAGATCGCTTCTAGGTTCGACTCACTCTCAACGCGGAGTAGATCTGTTCTCACAATCTCTACGCAGGCACATCCGGGTTTGTTTAACCTTTTGCTAAGTTCATTACGAGTGAAGTAACTCATCAGTGCGTCGTTGGAGTTAATTTGAATAATCTGGCTCGGTCCTATTCTGTTTCTTTTGGCTTATGTGATTTCACTCACATTATTTTAGTTTTTCTCTAGCGTGGAAATTGATAT
>JANTPZ010144031.1:0-21963 GCA_025593235.1 Vachellia pachyceras | reverse complement strand
ATTTTGTAGGCAAGGGTTTAGTTCAAGAGGGTGAATTTTCAAGTGATCCAAAGAGATTACAAAATCAAGAACAAAGTTAAGGATTAAAGGTAACAAAGTTTTCTAACTTTATCTAAAATGATTGTGAAATGATATAAATGTTGTGCATGACTTGTTTATACTTATGATATTGTTGAATGTGTTTATGAGTGACATTATGCTATAGCCATATGCATTGATATGTTCTTGGTACACATTTTGACATTGTTCACATTCTTTATGAACCTAAAGCATGTCATGCCAATTTTTCATGTATGTTGGTAAGCTTTGCTATTGGGATTTCCATGAAACCTCACCCTCCCCCACTAACCATTTCTAGGTACAAGTTCATCAAAGGGTAAGGAGAAAGTTCTTGATGCTTGAAGCAAGGAATTTGATATAAGTTTATTTATGAAAATATGTTGTAGTGTAATGGTATTTTGGGAATTTATGTATGGCATGGAATATGTGATGTAAACCCATGCATGTATGGTTGGTATGTATTAGTTAAGAAACCTTAATTGCATGATTAAACATGGTTAAGAAAGAATTAGAAGTTAGGGTTTCAAATGGTGAAGTTTGGAATTGAAAAGTTTAGTTAAATGTTGAAGTTAGGTTAACAAAACCCCTAACTTTGGCCTATCGAAAAACAGAAAAAGTGAACTCCAAATGAGATGAAATTTTACAGAAACGTAGTTCACATTTCAAAATTTAGAACAAGCCAAAGAACACTGAATTTGGAATTTTGTACAGAAAGTTATTAAGTTCCAATGTTTGAAGAAAATCACTGAAAAAACCTGGGAAAAAGAAAAAGGACCAAATGAACAGTACTTTTTCACGAATTAAGCTGTATCATTTGGGAAAGAAAATGACTCAATGAGTATTTTTTCCTTATAAAGGAACTTACAAGCTTCAAATAGAAATTGGAAGCACTCAATTTCGATTTTTCTAGAATTAGTTATGAATTTTCAAAGTTAGTCCAAAATGCAGTGAATAGTAACTTTCAAAAACTTGAAAGCTTTCAAAGTAAACTATTTGGACTTTTTAATCACTTTGAGGCTTCCCATTGATTCCAAATCAATATATATTGAAGCTAAGGGTTAAGTTAAGGTATGTCACAACTATTCGCTGCTTAAGAATGCGCCAACATTTTAAATTTCATTTGCTGTTACTTTCAAATTTTACTGCCAAAATTTAGTAGCGTTGCAAAACTGATACATATTTAATTAAATTTTTATTAATATGAAAATTTAATTTTTCCCTCCAAAAATTAGTTGTGGTTTTGTTTTGTACATAGTGGTTATATATATAATGGCTACAAAATCATTTGTTACACTAAATTTTGTAGCGGTTTAGAAAACATTTATATATATTTTAGTAGGGGTTCAAACTGTTATAAATACAACAAATTAATTGTTGCTAAAACCTAGTTTTTTTGTAGTGCATATTTAAAACAGTGGTCGTTCAAAAAAGATGAATATAAAACAATCCTTACCAAATGAGCTTTTCTCTCATTGATTTAACTATTTGAATATAGTGAATAAAGATTTAATAATTAAATAAAGAAAAATTTACCATCAGGTTCTAAGTAACCTAACTAATGAAAAAAGACTCTAAAGATTGGCTAAATTACCATCAGATCCCAACGGTAGTTGGTCCAGTTATTATTGACGGATGGTGAGGTTGTTGATGACAACCGTACCAGTTACTGATGGGACCTGATGGTAATTTTACTAATCTTTAGTTCATTAATTTCTCTATTTGAGGTCTGAAGGTAAATTTCCCTTAAATAAATACGATTAGCTGTTTAACATGATAATAATAGCTGTCAAGTTTTTAAAAAGTGTTTTTGTTATATTCAAAAAAATTTTAAAAATATTTTGTTACATTTAAAAATTTATAATCATTTTAATGAAAATTTAATATATAAATTTATAAATAAATTTTAAGAAACATATTTCCCATATAAATAGTTTTGACATTTTAAAATTTAATTGATCCCAACGTACCTGTAATATAATATAAATTTACCAAAATATCTAACATGTAATATTATATTATATATTATATATACTAAATATCAACAAATATAATATAATTCATAAGAAGCTACATTACATAAATCAAGGTGACTTATTCAAAAATAATTTTTATATATTATTTAGAGTTTAAAATTTCAGTACTTTTAATAAATAATTTTTTTTCTCTTAGGCAGTTAATTTTAGTTAAAATTTGTTAATCAATCTTTTTGTGCTAGCTGGTGCTCTCCATTCACTATCAGAAAAAAGTCATTTAGCGACGGAAAAATCCATCACTAAATGGCTATTTTCTATCAGAAAATTTCAATTTAGCAACGGATTTTCTGTCGCTAAATGGCTTTTTTCTAGTAGTGATTGTCTTTAAGTCTTAATCACTTCTTTGCTCAAAAAAAAAAAAGTCTTAATCACTTCGTGGTGATCAATTTTGATATTACAAACAAGCATTATGTGCTTACCTTTGGCATGATTCATTCAGGATTTTTCTCCTCATGCATGCGCTTTCGTAAAGCAACAACTTGTCATGCTCTCATAGCCCTAACATCAAAATCGTAGTTGATAACTTATGGAAAAAAATTGTAGTTAGTACTTTATTGCCAATTTTAGCTTATGAAAAATCAGAGTTAACAGAACTTCAGCTTCAAAACCTCTGCAAAAAAAATGAAATTAGAGTTAACCTAATAAACAGTTTACTTGTCAATTTTAGCTTCAGAATGCCTAAGAAAAATAACAGGACAATAACATGCTTCACTAGTGCTTCCTTAATTCCATCGTTCGTATATGGTCTACAAAAAGTGATTCATTATACATTAATTCATTTGCTCCCAAATTCTTAACAACAAAAGCCTTCGTGGTGCTCAATTTTGATAATTAGTGAAATCACTTCCTTGAATATTGCTTTCATATCTCTATGCGTGCGTGCTTCAATGCTGCCTAACTTTAATCTGAGGTTACTTGAAGAAAGAGGGAACGGGATTATGAACCCAGGGCCTACTTTAATTTAAGAGGAGAAGAGGGTAAACTGAATGGATGAAATTATTTGTTTGCATTTTTCCTTCTGTTAACATTTGTTTCGAAACATCTTAATCACAATGCAATTACGGATTCAACTGAAGCAATAGACCCTCATTATTTTTTTCAAAAATTGAAGATGCCTAATTAAGCATTAAGTCTACAGATTCTTAACCTTAGATTGATCCCCAATTCTACATAGTTAAGCCCCTATATTCAACCACGGAGAAAATTAAAATTTTCATGTGATTGGGTGAGTAATCCCACAAGACCATGAATTATAATATGCATACACACACACACCCACCTGAATCCCATAAAACTAATTTCATAGAAATTCATGAAGCACAATCACTTCGGGCAATAACGATCATGAAGGCTTAGTCAAAGAAGCTAAAGTGTCACAACCTATAGTTTAGTTCTTATTTAAGACTAAATTAGAACATGTGAAATTTATCAGCATCATTGATCACATGAAATGAATCAAATGCAACATATTCTCGGTACATATGGCCAGTAATAATACTCTTGTGTAAACATATGAATTATCAAGGAAGAAGGCATTCGAAGTAGTTAAGCTCACTGCTAGAAAATTACAGTTTAACGAGAAAAATTAGCGACAACTTTAAAACTTCTCTCTAAATAACCCAATTAGCAAATAATAATAAATTCCTCTCTAACGTCCAAATTAGCGAGAAAAATTAATAACGACTTCGATGTTCCTCTCTAAAATGCTCAATTAGCGAGGAATTTTATATTCCTCTCTAATTTCTCAAATTAGTGAGGAAAATTAGCGACGACGTAGATATTCCTCTCTAATTTTTTTTAAAAAAACTAAATTAAAAAATAAAAATATATATTTTAATAATATTATTATTTAAAAAAATCTTTTAAATTTTTTTACTAGTTTGCCCCTCACTTTTCTTTCTTATTTCCATTTTCCTCAAATAAATGTAAGCCATCAGTTGGACTACATTCACTCTCTTGTTCAAACACTCATTCCTCATCAGTAATAATACTCTTGCGTAAACATATGAATTATCAAGGAAGAAGGCATTCGAAGTAGTTAAGCTGAGTATAACCTAAAGTAACTTAAACCAAGTGAAAACTTTCAAAATTTACATGTGGCTACTCCATAAGCTGTAGATTGGCAAATAAAACAAACAAGAAACCAAACAAGTATGAAACGATGAAATGAGATACACTTCTAAATCTGAAATGGGAAATGTGGAATCCTTTTGCATTCAGTGGAAGCACGGAATCCATGTTCCTTCCAGCATGACCGCGGTGGAGAAGATTTGGGATTTCTTGAGCAGCTTGACAAGTTCGGTCTAAAAAGATCTTTTAGAAATGGCAAAGAATTTGTATTTTTAATTTTAAAAATGTTGTGGTTTTTTAGATAGTTATCCTCTAAATACGGTTTAAAATGGGAGATCTAAATAAGCATTTCTTACTAGTCAAAAGTTTTTGAATAATTCCATTGTTTAGAACAGTTAAATTAAATTTTATTAATATATTTTTAAAACATAATTTGAAATGAATTTATAATCAGTTTAAATGTGATAATCATTTGAATCTTTAAATTGAATTACAATTTTTTTAATATTTTGATTTTAAACTTTAAAAACGAAATGGCTGGAGAGGCAATATAGTAATTTTCATATATCAAGTTCAGTAGTTAGTCAGTTAGTCCAAGCAACTTCATCTAATTATTCTTCTCTGCTTCCTTTACATTTCCAAGAAACAAGATTCCAGAACGCGGTTGCTTCCTTCACTCCAATCTTGACTTTTCTTCCCAAAGATTGCGAATTCGAAAAACCTAATTCCCTCCGGTGAGGATATGGAGAGCGGAGACGGTTGTCCCATTCTGTCAGACAACATGATCACCTACATTCTCAAGAGGCTTCATGTGAAATCCATAGTTCAATTCCGATGTGTGTGTAAACAATGGAAAAATCTCTTCAAGACCCCATTCTTTATTACTGAGCACCAGGCCACTCTGACCGCAAGAAACCTTTTCTCCTCATCCATGAATTCATTCACGACCATATGACTTCGTCCCTGCGTTTGCTTAATCATCAGTTGGAAACCATAGAAGTTCTACGCATTCCCTTCATCGATTCCTTCAGACAAAATACATGGAATATACTTGGTTCCTGCAATGGCCTGCTTTGTGTCCAAGTCTATGAGTTTCAAAGCACGACTCCTACTTCATTTTTTCTGTGGAACCCAGCGATTAGAGAGATCAGAGAAGTACCCCACGTATATGGTAACTGTCGCCATTTTTGGAGCGTTGGACTTGGGTTCAGTAGTGTCATTAATGTTGGAAATTGTGCCCTAGAGCCAATCATTGTACTTCGTACATCATTTATTTTAATGAATTTTCTCCGTTTAATTATCATAAACTTTGCATGTTTATTATGATAATTGCATCCATGGGAAAATTATGAATATTGTCCTAAATGTCCCTGGTCAGTTATCTATGTGGGAACAAAGATAAAGCAAGACCAGTATGACTTTGATAAGGTATGAAGATATAAGTCAAAGTCATAGGCACTTGTAAGAGTACAAGGTGCTGGATTGACCCGCTATGAGAAAGCTTCATGGATTAAGTCATTAGCTTATCTCATATGTAATCACGTCATAATGCCCTTCGACCTGAGATCCTCTTGGATTCCTACATGAGAGTCGCTAAGCTTTGACCTAGTCAAAAGTCATCTTTGACCGAGTGATGATAAAGGCTATAATTGGGCTTAGGGGTTTTCATGTGGCGGAATGTGAGTGATCAAGATGGGATTTGTCCCTCACATTAGTTGAGAGATATTACTGGGTCCCTCGATCAGTGAGTCTGAGAAATGTATGGCCATGTTGTAACGAAAAGGGGTTTTTCGTTTCTTTAATCAGACTACTCAGGGATCGAGAAAGTAATGGTCGGGAATAGGAGGATAACGTCATCCATGCCTCATCCTTGACCGAAGTATCGCGTGACAAAAGGGACGTGATGTGGTTGTGTAAAAGGTTGCGTCGTGTTAACGATCCCCGTATAATTTGCGTAGTCGTAATGTCTTGCTAGAGACCGTTTGCGACTTGTGGGCTAATGTTGAGTTTAGCCCACTGCCAACTTTATATGGGCCTACAGGGTCGCACGCAAGAACAGCCCAACATAAGCTTTATTTCTAGGGTTTATTCGAATTTTAAATATATGTGTATATATGTTGAAATTCGAAATTGCACAATATTATATAAATAATATTTGTGTGTGTTAGTTTAATTTATTTGATAAATTAAACAACTAACGTCAATTTAATTTATAAGGATAAATTAAATCTGTTGGCTCATTATTTGCATTAATTAAATGGATATGATTTGATCAGATCAATTTAATCCAAGTTAAGATTGCAAAATTCGAATTTCACATTTTGAATATCAAATTTCGAAATTCAAGATTAGATCTAGAATATCTTTTAAAATTTGAATTTCAAGATTAGATCTAGAATATCTTAAAATTCGAAATTCAAGATTAGATCTAGAATATTTTGAAATTTGACTTTCAAGATTAGATCTAGAATATCTTGAAATTCGAAATTCAAGATTAGATCTAGAATATCTTTGAAATCCGAATTTCAAGATTAGATCTAGAATATCCTTTTGAAATTAAAATTGAAAATTTTTCAAGATTAATAAAAGATTAATCTTTTATTAAGATGCACTCTATGAGCTTTATAAATATAAGTGCTCTTGCACAGAAGAGGCAAAATCCAATTTTCGAAATTGAGTCCATCCTTGAGCCACGAAACCCTAGAGAGAGAGAGTGGAACAAAGAGGCGCTAGCACGCTGCTATTGTTGGAGACTGTTCGCGTGGATACTGGTAGAGGGAGGCGATTGAAAGAACGTCGGCTCCTCGTGATCGGAAGTAAGAACGCGGGACGTTGTGGAACCTGAAGAGATCCAGACGCAAAGTAAGAGACAATCTTGAAACGCAAAAGGTACGCCTTCATCTCCTCGATCTAAACGCCTTTTACAGATCCGTATTTGGGATTATAAAATTTTAAATTCCGCTGCGTGTACGCCCTAATCCCAACAAGAGATACTGAGACTCACCAAATAGCAAAGAGTCATGGAACAGCTAAGGGAGAACGAGGCTTGCCAAGAGCAAGAAAGGTTAGCAGACAAAGAAAGTACCTTACGGGCAGCAGAAGCGGCAACCTTAGCCGATAAGAACCATAATGTTCTACCATTAGGCCCAGCAGATTCTAATATCCCCTCTAGCTCAAATTAGGGCAGATAAAAGAGATGATGTCCAGTAATGTATTAGTGAATTTAGTAAGCCTAACCTATTCATATTTGAAGGATCCCTGGACGTAATGAAAAGATGTAATGAATGATGCTGGTGATTTATTGAGTTATGAATCGATTTTTTATCAATTGGATTAATTTTTTTAGCAGTGAATTATGCATCACAAAAGACGTAATGAATGATGCTGGTGATTAAATATGCATTATGACTTTGCAGTTTTTAGGAATTATTGGACTCGTTTAGGAATATGGTAAAGAAGTACTTTTACGTAAGTCGAGGTAAATATGTGGAGAAGATTATTTTGTTTTACAGAAAAACACTGTTAAACGTACGTTTGGCTTTTGAAAACGTTGTTCCAAACAAATCCATTAAAATAGTAAAAGGCTTGTGCGTTTCATGTGGACAACACGATTTTGCTATACATTTTATTGTTCCACACAGCTATGGCCAAATAATTATTAATAGTAATAAGCTCATTCCGCTGTTAAATATAAAATCTTGCTGAGATGTTTGTTTTGATTCTAGGTAAAAGCTTCAGTATTCTCTATCTTGTAGATTTAGTATATTTTTATCTTTAAACTACCTCTAAATAGCTTGGAAAATAGGCTTAACCTGTGGGTTGAGCCCGCCAACCCGGCTGAGTAGATGGCAACCCATAACAAAATATTGGGCTATGGCCCCATTTTTTTATTTTTTTTCAAAAAAATATAAACCCTTTTATGTTTTTAATAGAAAGTGTATGATGTTTTAATAGCTTCAAATATTGTTTTAAACCTTATTATTTTATCTTAAATGCATATTTACTTTGAAAATTGTTGATTATATATTACATTTTTGTATTGTAAACATTGTTGATTATATTTTTTTTAGAGATGTATTGTATTTTTCTTTCAAAAAATCAAATGTGCTTAGTAAATTTTATGTAAATTTGTTGTATTATTTTTTTTAAAAAATTTCAGTAAAATAAAAAAATAAAAATTAAAAAAAAGTGGCGGGCCGGCCCAGCGCTCTATATATAGTTAAGAGTATAATATGATTTATAAGCTTTAGGTTGTTAAATAATAATCTATTGTAAATAATTAAAATGAGTGGTAATTTATGAAAATCAGTGAGTACACGTTTTTAAAAAATAACTAACTCATTTAATTTTCTGATACATAAATTATATAATTTGTTTATATGTTTAGGACTTTGAGGGTAGAGCAAAACAACAAATTCCGCATTGATTTCCATGCGAGAATTTTACATTTCAAGGCTCAGATTTTATAAATTTTATTAAGCATTTTCAATTTTCCATTTATTTTTAAAGATTGAAGTTTAATTAAATAGGTATATTTTCGTACATCTGACAGAAAAGGTATACTTTCGTACATAAATGGCCTAACTTATATTTTGAACTAACAAACTAATATTGAAAGAGTAAAATGTTAACCTTGGGTTGAACTTAATCATTTGTCTAAAGGAAAGAAAGAGGAGAGAAACAACAAGGGAAGGAGAACAATAAGAATGAGAAATAAACTAGACGAAAAGAGGGAGAGTAGAAGAGGAGGAGGAAAACTAAAACTATTCAGATCACCAAATATATAAAGTAATAGAGTTGGGAAATTATTTATCGGTATCAACATAACCCTATAAATTAAGGATAAAATATTTTAGAAACTTAAAAATAAATGAAAACGAAATTAATAATAAAAGATGAAAACCAATCCATATTAAACCTAAATATTCCTTAATAATAAATATCCTAAATATAAGAAAATCCTAATGTTTGAAAAATCGGACAGGGCACTGAGCCGGTCAAAATAGTAGTTCAAGGATTAATAGTCAAATTGGGGTTATTAAACCGGGATCAAACCAACTATATCAAAATAAGAACAGTTAATTAATAATATTAAAATACAAATATTCTTACACTTTTTATTACTTTCATTAATTAATGTTAACTGTTAAATTATTTTGAGTTCATGGAGTAGTTATTACTCATGAAAAGAGGGAGAGCCCTCTGAAATATCTTTCTATATACAACACATTCATCGTTCATATCACTCTCAAAATCTCTCTCTCCCTCTCTCTCTCTCTGTGACAGGTTGACGACGCTATAAGTGTATGTCTCCTTCTTTTCTCTCTTTCTGGCATTTATTAAGACATTAGCTCCATACCTTTCCGATGATCTGGCTACCAGGAGAAGGCAGGTTGTCCAAAAGGTGATACAATACCTGAGCTTCGCGAAGTGGCAGTCTGCGGTGCCGATGAAAGACTACTTCGACACAACGGTGAGCATAAAGGAGACAGGGGTAGTGATCAGTGCTAATAAAAAATAACCTTGGAACCAGATTGGACCATGGATCGATTCACCAGTTTCCAGTTTGAACCAACGGATCTAGTCCAGTTTTTTCATTCCATGAAAAATCCTAACCAACCATTACTTCATATCATATCATATGGGTGCTTTACCAGCTAGAGCAATCGCAACTGGGAATGCCATCATAGCCTACAACAAAAAGGAGGAGGCATGAGGGGAAGAAGGAGGAGGAACAAGAGGAGGACAACGAGTTCGGCTCTTTACCCTCATAATGGATCTTGAGATAGAGAGAGAAATGAGGGAGAGAAGGTGAGCGTGGAAGCAGTGGCGGACATAGGACTCGGGGTACAAATTATTTTTTGAGAAGATAAATGTGATTTTTTTTAATATCTTTTGAGAAGAATTTGAGCAAAAATTTTGTGGATTCAAAATTAACAAATAAGTGGGTGTAAAATAAATCACATAATACTAATACATACCTAATTTTCTAGAAGTCGGTGGTGCGACTGCACCAGATAGAACCTATGTAGGTCCGTGTGCGGAAGGTTTGAGAGGGAGAGTTGACGGAGATAATGGGGGGCAGAGTTAGAGTTGACTGGGGGACTGTTGGTGGGACCCATAGAGAGAAAAGTAACAAATGTTGCCGTTTGAAAACTTCGTTTCCAACTGTATACGTAAGTCGAGACAAAATCATCTTAAAATTTGTAAAATCATCTCGAAATTTATAAAAATCATCTTAAAATCAGTAAAACCATTTAGAAATACGTAAACTCCTTTTTCTCAACGGAATTTCTTTATCTTAGCAAAGCTCCCAAATAATTGTTAACGGCGGCAGCATTTTTACTTGGAGAAGTTTGTTGGCATTTTTGCACCTAAGAGTTCATGATGCCTGACGCCTATTTGAAAAAAGTTTATGGGCTTTTGCCCCTAATTAAAACACACAAATATATATATATATATATAAAGATAGTGGATACCATAATTAGTTTCATTTACTACAGAATAAGTGAACTTGTTGACCAAGAGCACAATAATTCTCACGTTCCAAACAAGTTCTACTTCTTGTTTATTTTTGATTTCCCAGGATAAACCAGCTTTACTTCAATAGGATCCGTTTAGATAAGCGTTGAGAGAAGTGATTTTTTTGTATAAGTTATTTTAGAAAAGGAATTCTGAGTAGAAGTTAAGAGCATAAAATGATTTATGTTTGGATTAACGGCGGGAAAATAATTTTTTTAAAAAGAGAAAGCATTTAGAAAAACGTTAGAAAAGTTATTTTTGTTATCAAATTATGTAAAATGACATCAATATTATTAAATGCCACACATTCATATATATTTTATTTTAGCTATTTGTAATAATTTTGAGAAATAAGATAAGATAAATATTAATAAAGGATTAAACGGAAATATATGTAAATTAAAAATCATGAAAAAAGGAAAATTCTTTGAAGTAACTACTAATACTACATAACTAATTGGATCATACAATTATTATACTAACTAATTAAATAACATTACTAAACTATCACTAACAATTAAAATTCTTGATTAATGTTACTTCCTTAATTTATTAGTTAATTTTTTTATTTCCTTATCGCTCCCAAAAAAAGGCCTGCTTCAATTTATAATAGGTAACATTTGGGAATGCTTTTCATTCTTGACAAAATCAACCAGAAAGGACCTCACTGCGACAATCATCGTATCTTGATTACAATTTGTTTTTTCAATAATCTCTGCGTTGTAGAAACCTTGTACAGTAACCCGAAAAAGGAAGAGAAATAAATTAAGAAATAATAACCATTACTTACAAGTTACAACGGAATAATAATATCTTCTTACTTCAAGCACAATACCTTAAATACAAGAAGCCTGCTTAGTGCTTAGTTTTCTTCAATTGCCATTGCCAATGCTTTTAATCTGAGTAGTGAATATTGAGATCTTGAGGCCATCCAAACTCCTCCAACAAAGCAAGCACCACTCCGTTCGACCACCCAAAACCAGTCTGCGTTTCAATCAAATCCCAGTCAAACATTTCGACTCAAATGGATGTTGAAGTTGTTATTATGAATATTCCTTCTGCCAAGTATGGAACATTATAACTATTTCTCTTAGAGGATTTCAGTCCTAACTCCTAAGTTTCAAAAACAGTACAAACGGATTGAAGACAATCTACATTTAAACTTAATATTTTCCTTTTATGCCTAACTAGTTGATTTTCTCGTGCATTGCGTGGAAACAACAAGAAAGAGCACGAAAGATATGAGTTGTACAAGTTACTATTAATTTTATAATCATATATATTATTTTATTTATCTGATTCTTAGTGTGTACATATATATCGGAGTTGAATAACTTGTTATAGAAATTAAAAAATGGGTAAGTGGTTTTTTCTTGCTAAGTATATATATTCTCTTACTAATAAAGCAGTTATGATCAATGCATTATTGATCACTAAACATAGGGGAGAGCAATGGATGGATGGGGCTGCCTCGTAGGGCTACTCATGCCCCGCCCATGAGAGGTTCTACAAGTACGGGGCACCCCATACCTGTGGTATAACCCGTTTTGACTTGTACCCACGTGTGCGGGTCAAAATGAGCAAGTTGGTATGGGTAATGGGTAGAGATATCTGAAGTAGATGATGGCGTGAACGCCAATGGCAATGAGGCCGAAGTAGATGATGGGGTGAACGAGGATGGAAGCGCCACTAGTATCCATATTGCCCAACTCAGCAACTGTGACTCTCGTCGAGATCTGAAATAGAAGATCAGGGCTCAACAGCACAAATAGGAGCACCGAGCACGACAATGATGATTGTACCCCGATCCACATGATCTTCGAGTTTTTTGAACACGGCGACAGGAATGATCAGGGGGATCTGGCAGAGAAAAGTAGGTAATGAAGGATATAGTAGAGAGAAGCTTTGAGAAAGGAAGGATCTGAGAGGCACAACCGCACAAGCGGTGGGGTATAATTGTGGTCCACTGAGAGAGTGAGAGGTGGGAAAGATGAGGAGGGGTTCAAAGTGGAGGCATTAGGCATGGGGGCATGTGAGTCCTTGGAATTGGAGAAAATGAAAGAGATGGCAGATTGGTAGGTAGCATGTGAGGGTGTGTAAGTGCATTAAAAAAAGTGATGGATAGGTAATAGGTGGATGAGAGAGATGAAGGTGAGGGTGCAGTTTTTTTCCTATTTTAAACGGGCGGTACTATCATCCCGTGAGTGAACCCATATCCTGCCCGTGAAGGGCGTACCTCACCCATGATGGGTTCAATTGGGGCGGGTTTAAATGGGTGGAAACCTCATAGGTTGTGGGCGGATTCGTGGGTCCAGGTTTTCTTACTCTCCCCTAACTAAACCTAGGCACATTCCCCAACGGGTATTTTAACCTTGATTCACTATATTGCCCATTCAATTTCTATTGATAGTTAAGTTAGTTCTTAGTGAAAAATAAAAACTATATGTTGGGTTCCATAAAATACTCTCTTCAATTGTAATAAATATAAGGGATACAACCTTCGACCCAATATATGACAAGTCTTCTAGTTGAAAAGTTTGATCCAAAAATAAGAGGTTAACGGTGTAATTAATTATTGTTTTTCACTTTTACCCCTTGTGCAGTAGAGAGAAGCAAGATATAATAAATACATATTTAAAAATCACAACCTTTAATAAGGGTAAAATAGGTAACTTTTATCAATTTAAGATACATTGAATGATTTAAAGAACATTCTTTCTTTCATGTGAATTAGTCGACATCTTACATGTTGGACCCGATGGAGTAGTTGGATTTTTGTTTCTATTCTCAAAAGAGTAAAATCCATTCTGCCTCCCAAAGTTATAAAATTTTCTCAACCTATTCATATTATTGCATATATGAAAGGGTTTTCTATCAATAAGGTAATAATGATCAAAAAGGAAATTTCAAAGAAATCAACATATATGTTTATTATAAATTATTAGAGTAGGATTTGACCAAAAGGGGGTGAATCGGTCACTTATTTTTAAAATCAAAATCACAATGTACAAGATTAAAACAATATAACCGAATGAGCTGATAGAAGAAGAAGAAGAAAACAGAAGATTTATCCTGGTTCAATCCTCTTGACCTACGTCCAGTCATCAGAGCACCTCTAAGATTTCTCAATCCATTATCTGCAATAATCAGAGGCTTCACAAGCCTTTGCAGAGGGAACTCAATCCCCTTTATACTTTTCACTAAAATAGAGTATCGCACACTATGTTTTCCAATTCAAACTTAGCCTAATAGACTCAAGGTCCCAACCTTGAGTTTCTCACAAATTTACAATAAAGATTGGCTAAATAGACTCTCTCAAAAGAGTAGATAGCAAATATTGAAGCAAAAAGAATATAATGAATGATTTACAGAGAACGTAATGAATGTCGGAAGTTGTTCACAGTGTTCGTCACTTCTCTATCTTGAATGTTTGATTTTTTATAGGTGAGAAGTATTAAATTAGCTGTTAGACTCAATTAATATCCGTTACTCATTTAATATAATGAATGATTTACAGAGAACGTAATGAACATTAAAAGCTTTACGTCTGAGATTGAGTATGTTCTTTATTCCTTATTCCATAAGTTAAGTTTTTTGCATTTATGAGAGCAGTTAGCATTCAAAAAGTCGTTACACAAATAAGGAAAGTTTTTGCAGAGCTTAGGTGAAGTTTCTTAGAAGAAAATTTGTCAGATAAAAATGATTCAATGCTCGAGTACTGCAATGTTGATTCAAAAAAAAAAGCTCAATGCTATAACTCAATGCTAGAGCATAGTATAAAAGTATTTGAAAAATAATTAGTGTAAAGGCATAATGCTTCAGTAATTTTAATGCTGAGTCATCAGTGCTTGAGCATAGAAAAGATTTTGCCAGTGAAAGGAGTCAATGCTTAAGCATTGAATCTTAGTGCTTGAGCACTGACTGTGCTTTCAAAGATTGCTGGAGCTTTTAGTGCAAGCAGAGATGAAATATCATGTTTAACAATCTCAACACTCGAGCACTAAATCATGATGCTCGAGTATTGTGAGTGCTGCCACAAATTGCTGGAGCATTTTTAGAAAGCATAAATGAACATAGAAGTTTTGGGCATGATGCTCGAGCATTGGGTGACAGTGCTTGAGCATTAGCAATGCTTCCAGCTATTACTGACAGCATTTACTCATATCATAGTATAAAAATCTTCAATATTCGAGCACTGAAATAGAGTACTCGAGCATTGGCTCTACTTTCAATTCTGCTGGCAATATTCACTTTACAACACTTACAAAAATCCTCAACACTTGAACACTGTGTTCTAGTACTCGAGCATTGGCTCTGCTTTCTGCAATTACTTGAAGCATTGATTGATAGTACTGATAAAAACCTCAACACTTGAGCAATGTGTCCTAGTGTTCGATGTTACGGGCTTAGTATTTACTTGTTGAAAGCACCGTGCGGCCTAGAAAGCTTTACTGAAACTCAAGCTAATGACTTGCTAGTAAGCCTTCACAGACTTAACTTAGTTATGAGAACTAAGGAAGTCTAGAGAGAGAAACTAGAGAGATGGAGAACTTGGGAGAATGCTTGATGATTACAAATGGTCCCCTTGAGGGGTATTTATTCTAGTCTACCTCCTCAATGGACGGTGGAGATCGAATCGATCTAACGGTCTATATTCATCTTCCAAACTCTCCTTGAAAATATCTAGATATTTACACATGTGAAGAAAAGTGTAGAGAGTTCTAGAATGCTCTTGAATATACAAGTATTTACAAGGGATTTCTATAGAATTCTAGGATCCTCTAGATTGGTCCATGACATCCTCCCTCACCTAATCCGGCGATGTCCTCGTTGCCTTCTTAATCTTGTAGTCCTGTATTTGATCCCGGAATTGCCACAAATGTTAAATGGGCTCCCAGCTTGCTTCACTTTCGGGCAGTCCTTTCCACTTGACAAGAAGTTCATGAATTGGAGGATGGTTTGAGCGGCACACCTTTTGATTAGTACGTATTTCTTCAACCTGCTTGTCATGTTGAACCTTTATGCTCATTGGTGCATGCAGTGAGATGCCTCTATCTGGATCCAACTGATCTCCATGATAACGCTTGAGTACACTTACATGGAAGATATGGTGATATTTGATTCCAGCAGGTAGCTCAACTCTGTAGGCCTGGGTCCTTACTTTCTTAAGAATCGGGAAAGGTCCCTTATATCTTCGGAGGAGACCCCTGTGCCTTCCTTACAACCTCACATGGGAGTACATCTTGACAAGGATGAGGTCCCAAACTTGGAACTCCCTTGGGCGTCTCTTCTTGTCAACCCACTTCTTCATCTTCTTGGAGACTTTGTCCAAGTAGACTCACGCAATATCAGCTTGATCATTCCAGTCTTTTGCGAACTTGTACGCAAGAAGACTATGTCCTTTATAACCTATGGCAATTGTGCTGAGGGTCAAGGGTTGCTGGCCCATGTTCTGTGTCCTTTATTTTTATTCCCATAATGATTCACACACACATGAAAACATTCTACAATTAAAAAAGATCATGAGGTCACATTTGCTTATAGAAATGCTTGGTGATTATTTTGGAAATGAGATTTGGAATTGGAATCCATAAGGTGTGTTTGGTTGGCTCCTTAATCACAAAAGAATATTATTCCATTCTCATTTATGACCCATTCCTTCCATGAAGTAAATGCAGGTCATTATTAGTTATAATGTCAAATTTGTGTGTAAAATGTCGATCTTACCCTTTCATCTCTTGTTCTTTCCCCGATAAACGTTCTCTCCTTTGTCCTCGCTCCAAAAAGAGAAATTCACAAAACCGTTGATAATCGCCTTTGATTTTTTTTCCCTGATATGGATATATAACTGTTAGATTTGAGTATTACTGCTTGTTCATAATATAGGAAGCTGTTGACTTTTTGAAGAATGTTAAATAACATAAATACATTAATTTAAAGTATGTATATTTATTATTTGTCTACGAATCGATCTGCCTCACTTATAATTTCTATATAAATCTGATAATCTATGTGAATTAATACTTTTAAATAATGTATTAATTCCTTTAATATTTTTTTAAAAAATTAACTGAGTTTATATGAATTATAAGATGTGGCATTATTGGACATAGTTGAGAATAACTCTTCCACATGCATATAATTTGAATAGATAGTAGTCAACCTACTGCCTTTGATCCTTAAATAAAAGAGCCAACTAACATTTTTGTAATGGAGATTAAGAAAGCTAATTAATTAATATATTTATGATTTTTCTTCAAACTAATTTATCTTACTTATACATTGATATATAATTGTATAATACATATAAATAGTGTAGAATATATGATATAATTAGGTAATTTATTTATTCTATTTTTAAACAGTCAATTAACTTTCATCTTAAGGAGTGGTTTGGCGCTTAACAAAGGACTTGACCATCCATGTCTTTAACCGTCCTCAAGTCTATCTAATACTTGTTTTATTTCAAATCATCAGTTTTCATCCCTTAAAGATTAAAATTCATTTTTTCGTAATTCTAGTCCTTGAAATCAATGGAATTCCACTTCATTACTTTCAATTTATACTCCTTTTAGGTCCTGACCCATTAAGCAGTTCAAAATTGACTTAGAAGAAATAAGGGAAATTTGGGGATAAATCCCAATTGGAGAATGTATTGGTCAATGAGACCTGAATGGATAAGGACCCAAATGAATATATAACATTTAAAGGAAAAGAAAAATCTACCCTTAAAACTCAGTTGTATATGTAGGAAGCTCAGTCTCATATTTTTTCACTTTGCACATTTGCACTTTTGTGAAAATTCACTTGCATATTTCGGAAGCTCAGTTGTATTTGTCATTTTGCACTTTCGTGAAAGCTCACTTGTGTAACACCTCCTATTTTCCCCTATATCCCCTTATTGGATCACTTATGAACCACTCTTGGACCTTGGATAACTCAAATTGGCCTTTTTAGTGAACTTGAAATTTTTTTTCTTTAATTGTTACTGTTCACTGGCCATTTTCCATATTTCTAGCCCAACTTTAAAAAATCATAATTAATTCTATAAAAATCAAAACTGAATGGTTCCAATTTCTAAATTTATCTTATTAAGTTATTTATAGGGAAAAAATACTCACAGGTTTCAATTCTTGCCCATTCGAATTAGTTTATTCCAAAAACGTGCACTGCTCCAATGGTCACTTCCAGTTTTTTCAGATTTTCCCCTTAACTTTGGAAAATCATAACTCTTAATATACACATACAAATTTCACAAACTTTATATCATTTTAAAGCTTAGGATGTGTAGTATTTAACTGGAAAGTTTCAGATCATTCGGAGCTCGTTTACTATTTTTCATTGCCATGTGAAACTGGTCAGTTTTCAGGGCCTTTGGAGCCCTTTAGTCTTGAAACCAACTTTTCTTAAAAACCACCAAAACCTCTTTTTGTTTCATAAACCAACCTCTTACCATGCATGATTAGTTCTTATCATTCCTTAGAATTTTTAGCCATTTTTCATGCTATGAGGTTTATGGTTTACAATAATCCATCAACTTGCAAAACCAAGTTCCACCACTTAACAATATTTATACAAGCATTTATTCAAGCAAGAACATCATCTTCAACCATCAATAACCTCATTCTTACCCTTGCTTGAGCTTCCACCTACATGGTTAGTTGTCTATAGGCATTTTCCTTTCTATTTTTCTTATCTATGGGCCTTAAATCATTTCGTAATTCATCAGTTTGGCCTTTATTTCTGTTTATGAAATTTGGGATATTACAACTTGCATATTGTGGAAGTTCATTTGCATATCATAGAAGTTCAATTTCATATGTAGGATGATCATTTGCTTATTTTTCCACTTTGCACATTTGTACATTTAAGGAAGCTCACTTACATATTTGGAAAACCAAGTTGCATATTTGCCATTTTGCACCTTCATAAAAGTTCACTTGCATATTGTGAAAGCTCATCTGCATATCCTGGAAGCTTAGTTGATATGTAGGATATTTGGTTGCATATTTTTCCACTTTGTACATTTGTGAAAGCTTACTTACATATTTGAAATGTTTAGTTACATATTTTACACTTTACACATTTGTGGAAGCTTACTTGCATATTTCAAAGGCTTAATTACATATTTTCCATTTTGCACTTTCATGGAAGCTCAGTTATATATTGTGGAAGTTCACTTACATATAATGGAATGTCAATTCCATAATGTGGAATTTCAGTTGTGTTTGCAATTTTTGGGATAGTTGTTGCCATTTGCACATTTATGAAAATATATGCAATTGAGCATCTACGTATACAACTGAGCTTTCAAGTTATATTTGTCTTTTCCTTTAAAATATTTATCCATTCCTATCTCTATCCATTCAGGTCTCATTGGCCAATAAATTCTCCAATTCGGGATTTATCCCCAATTTTCCCAAGAAATAAATTAAAGCACTAAATATATACTTTAATCTTGTTATAAAATGAGGGAATTTGAGAGTAGAAAAGAATAGTAGAAGAGATTGAGAGAAAAGAAGAAAATGGTATTAGATTGTATTCTTCATAACTAGATAGGGGTATTTATAGATAATATGAGAGCCACATAATTAAATACCCTAATAACTAATATCTCCTAATAATCATAACCGACTTTCGAATAAATCGAATCTGGATCTATCTTGATTACAATATATTTATAAATAAAAATATGTAAATTATAAGAACATCCACACTATATATTATATTTTATAATACTCCCCCTTGGATGTTCTTAAACAAACATTGTGCCTCATTAAAAACTTTAGTAGGAAAAAGCCATTGGGACAAAAACCCAGTGAAGGAAAAAAGAGTACACAATATTGTCTCCCCCTGATGACGACATCACTCATGTCTTTGAGCCTTCGCATTCCAATACCATATGCCAACTTCTCAGATGTTTTAGTTGGTAGCACCTTTGTAAACAGATATGCTGTATTATCTTCATATAAGACTATTGGAGTCCTTTGATCCAAGAGTAATCCACACTTTGTTTGGATATGTTGAGTTATTGATCTCAGCCAAATGCATTCTCGACTTGCCCTGTGAACAACGATTATTTCTGCATGATTTGATGAGGTGGCCGGTAAAGTTTGTTTTGCCGAACGCCAAGATATAGCTGCATCTGATTATAATGACCCCATATTCATTGTACCTTAAATAATATATATCACTCTATATTGAAGAACTATATCATGTTAGTAGATTAAAGATAAATAGTATATCATGACTTGTGAAATTAACAAGGATACATTAGTGCCCCAAAAGCATTTAATTATGGTACTTTCGAACCAAGTAGTTCTTCATCTCCCCCTTTGTTAATTTCATAAGGTATAAAGGGACTTTTACCAACATATTATGAAAACGCATTTTGATTGCCTCAAGTTATATTAAGACTTGTTTAGCTCAATTCAATATTGTTCTCGAGAACTTGTACATGATGCTTCTAGCATCACAAGTCCTTCAGGAACTCCCATATAAATGATTCTGCCAAGTATGTCATATGAAAGTATAGCCATAGCATTTATGAGGCATAATCAAGTCCTTTATTGACTGTATGGTTAATCAAATAACGAAAAACATTCATATTCACTACTAATGAATGTATTTTTTCACAACATATACCAGATCATTTCTTCACAACATATACCAGATCGTTGTGTAAAGTATTAAATTAAAAGATGTGCCATATACCTTTTTCATTTCTCTTCCATACATAATGGCTTACATTCATATGGCCTATCCTTTCTTTATTGACACTTAACAATGGTACCGGCTCATGATCCTTATCATTCATTACATTGCATGCTATTTTATAATGCACTGTCAACGTTGACTTTATTTCCTTCCCATCGAATTCCACAAATTATCGAGATATCACTATTTTTAAATGTATCAGGTACCTGAGTCTCTTTTGGGACTATAATACTCTTTTGGGACTATAATATTCTCTTCTAGAGAAAATAACTCTTCAAGAGTTAGCTCTTCTGGAGCAATCAAATATTCTTGATCATCCTCAACTGACCATCTATATTATTGGCTCCTTTTATTTTTTGAGGATTTTGTTATCTCTTAAATCGATGGGCTTTTCACGCTTCAGACGTGTTTTAAACTCGTTCATGATATATTGTCCTTCAGGGACACATTCTTATAGGAGCATTAACAGTTGGGATATGTGACTTCATCACTTTCTTTAGATCAATAAATGCTTCAGGCATTTTGTAGCTAAATTCTATGAATGAATTATCTTTTGAATTTTTAGTGCACATCATTTCAGTACAAGGATCAACAATGAGCCAGTGATAATTCATTCTAGCTAAACTCTTTACCCAACTTTCTCCCCCTGATACCGGTGAAAGTAATTCATCAATTGACAATCAGCAAACCATGGCATAAAATTCATAGCCAGCATATATGCACTTGGTTTTACATACACATATATTACATACCCAAAGTTAAGCAATATTAAGTCTTTGACCAAAAACCTTTACAAGGGAGAAAACTTTCGATAATTTGTTGGCCTCATGAGAATTAATAGCGCTGCCTGCAAAATGGCTAGTCCCAAAGCAGAATATGAGAGATTATATCTCATGTAATAAGGTTGCAACCATTTAATCATTCATTCTGCTAGTCCATTTTGTGTATGAACATGAATTTCAAGATGTTCAAATCAATTCCAAGGGACGTGCAATCCTCATTAAGGCTTGTAAGGTAAACCCATTATCATTATCAAGATAATGTTTCTTAATCAGATAATTAGGATAATACGCTCTTAACCATATTCATTGAGCAAATGATCTTGCAAACATCAAGTTACAAGAAGATAAGAGGTAATCATGAGATCATTTAGTTGATGCATCAATTAAAACCGTTTGGTAACTAAATGGTTCACCATGTGGGTTTGTCAACCCACAAATATATTCCCGTATCCGTTTTAAGAATGTGAGGGGCTCATATTGTATGTAACTTTATGAGAGCCAATAATATATTCCCCTTGGAACATGCAACATATGAGAAATAGTGGTATCTATATACACTTCAAGGTATAACCACATTTATTTTCAATCATTTCTCACATCATAATTGAACCGGGATGGTCTAACCGGTAATGTCAAACATTAAATTCATTGATAAACTTTTGGTTTATCTTATTAAACTGATGGCTTGTATTAATTAGTAAACTTCTTATGACATACATCAAATTCATCAGTAAACTGCTGGTTTACTATTGTATGTCAAACAACAAATTCATCAGTAA
>JANTPZ010144026.1:3841-14911 GCA_025593235.1 Vachellia pachyceras | reverse complement strand
ATTGACTTGAGGTCAGGATACCATCAACTCCGAGTTAAGGTTGAGGATGTTCCAAAGGCCGCCTTCCAGACTCGGTACGGGCATTATGAGTTTCTGGTTATATCTTTTGGGTTGACTAATGCTCCGGCTGTCTTCATGGATTACATGAATCGGATTTTTAGGCTGTACTTGGATCAATTTATTGTGGTCTTCATTGATGATATCCTCATTTATTCTAAGAATGAGAAAGAAGATCACGAGCACCTATATATTGCTTTGCGGATTTGGAGGGATCATCAGCTTATGCTAAGCTAAGTAAGTACGAGTTTTAGCTTAAGGAAGTGAAATTTTTAGGCCATGTGGTGTCTGCTGAAGAGGTGGCCGTTGATCCTAGTAAAGTTGATGCCATGTTGAAGTGGGGAACTCTGAAGTCGGTAACTAAAGTGAGAAGTTTTGTGGGTTTGGCTGGCTACTACATGAGATTCATAAATGGATTCTCTCAGATGCGATGCCTTTGACCAGGTTAACCAAGAAAGATCATCCATTCATATGGACTGAAAGGTGTGAAGCTGATTTTCAAGAGTTGAAGGAAAAGCTGACTACAACTCCTGTGCTTACCCTTCCGATCCCCATCATTCGTATACGATGTATATAGATGCTTCCCTCAAGGGTTTGGGTTGTGTATTGATGCAAGAAGGCAAGGTTGTCGCTTATGCCTCAAGGCAGTTGAGGACTCATGAAGAGAACTACCTGACCCATGACTTGGAACTCGCTGTTGTAGTGTTTGCATTGAAGATTTGGAGATATTACCTGTACTGAGCTCAATTTGAAGTTTTGAGTGATTACAAGAGTTTAAAGTACTTGGTTAAGCAGAAAGAATTGAATAACAGACAGCTTAAATGGATGGAGTTTTTGAAGGATTATGATTTTGAGATAAATATCATTCTGGAAAGGCTAATGTTGTAGCAGATGCCTTAAGTTGAAAATCGATTCATGTTTTCTGCATGAGCTTGAATGAGCATTACTGTTTGGAAGGATTGAGGGACTTTCAGGTGTTTCCAGATCAATGGATTATTGCTTTGAATACGGTGCTGGGTGATTACCGTTTTTACCAAAGTCTCAGGGATGATCAGATGAAAGATGATCGGTTAAGGCAGATTCGAGAAGAGTTAGAGCTAAGAGATGTTCAAGATTATGAAGTGGGGGATGCAGATATCCTAAGATACAAGAAAAGGATTTGTGTTCCTGATGATGAAGGGACTAAAAGGGTTATTTTAGAAGAAGCGTATCGGAGTAGATACACTATACATCCTGGCATTACAAAGATGTATAATGACTTAAAGCAACAATATTGATGGCAAAAAATGAAGAGGGATGTGACTAATTTTGTGTTGAGATGTTTGACATGTCTGAAGGTCAAGATTGAACATCAGAGACCTGCTGGGTTACTCCAAAATCTGGATATCCTGAAATGGAAATGGGATAGTATTTCTATAGATTTTATTATGGGTTTGCCGCTAGCCCGAAATAGTTGTGATGCTATTTGGGTGATCGTCGATCAATTGACTAAGTCACCTCACTTTTTGCCAATTAGATAAGACTACTCTCTACAGACTAGCTGAGTTGTACATTAAAGAGATCGTTCGTTTGCATGGAGTGTCAGAGAGTATTATATTGGATCAAGATCCAAGGTTCATGGCATACTTCTAGAAGTATCTACAAAAGGATATGGCGACTAAGTAAAGTACAATACGGCTTATCATCCGCAGACCGATGGTCAGACTGAGAGGACAATTCAGACTCTCAAGGATATGTTAAGGGCTTGTGCTATTTAGCTTCCAGGTAGTTGGGATCGTCACTTACCTCTAGCAGAGTTCGCCTACAACAACAGCTACCATTCGAGCATTCAGATAGCTCCGTTTGAGGCGTTGTATAATCGAAAGTGCAGATCACCATTGTGTTGGACAAAATTGAGTGAGAGGACTGTGATTGGACCTAATTTAGTTGACGAGACAATGAAGAAGATAGAGTTGAACCGTCAAAAGTTTCTTGACAGAGCAAAGTAGATAGAAGAGTTATACGGATAGGCGGCGTAGACCTTTAGAATTTGAAGTTGGTGACCATGTATTCCTTAAGGTTTCGCCGGTGACTTGTATTGGCAGATCTATTAAAGCGAAGAAGTTAACTCTCTGATTCATTGGTTCATACGAGATTTTGGAGAGAATCAGATCAGTTGCTTATCGAATCGCCTTGCTGCCATCCCTATCAAGGGTGTACAACGTGTTTCAGTGTCTCAATTGAAGAAGTATCACCCAGACCCATCTCATGTCATTGAGTCAGAGGAAGTTGAGCTAAGAGAGAATATGACATATCAAGCGGAGCCAGAAAGGATTGTGGATGTATAGGATATGCAATTGAGGAGAAAGACCGTTCGGCTGGTGAAAGTTTGTTGGAAGGGCATGTCACCAAGGGATGCTACATGGGAAACGGAAGAGCGGATGCGGCGTGATTTCTCCTCTTTCTTTTTGGGATAGGTATGTTGATGTGCTGTGCTAGTGTTATATGTATGTTTGTGTTGCATCCTGCTAATATTTGTATGATATTTTTGCTTGTGATTGTCTTTATGGACGGAATCTTGGTTATATCTTATGTTTTGGGTGTTTCCCTTCCCTTTCTAGAGTGAATTTTGGGGGCAAAATTCCTATTTAGGTGGGGAGAGTTTTCATATCCCTGTCAATTTTTCCTTTTTTAAAAAAAATATAAAAGTCTACCACACTTTTCGGTGGCAGGAGGGAAATTAATGGTGATAGTGATCACCATCATAGCTTTTCTGTTTTTATAAAAAAAATCAGAAGTTGTGCAGAAGGCGTGAGATAGTGGAGAAAGTTAAGAGATGGTCAACTTTTGTATTTAAAAAAAATTAATTAATTGGGAGTGTCAACGTTCTAATGGTGAGGGGGTATTATAAATACCCCCACATCCATCTTCCACACATTTTGACACAAGCAACACCCATAGTTGAGAGGAGAGCTCGTCGGCATGAGAGAGAGGAAAGGGAGAGTGCTGGAGAGAGGAAAGAAAGATGAAAGGGAGCGTTTTTCAGTTTAATGCTCTACTTCTGGGATTATTTAGACTGCTTATAGAAACTTGGTGTTGGGTGAGGATTTACCTGTATTAGTATTTTATTGCTTGGCGGGAGGCAACCACTTTCCTCTCTTTATGCATGCTTGTAACATGTTTGTAAGTGGTTTCAAATAATTAGACTTATGAAATGTGCCATTGTTATTTGAGTTGCATAACAAAATCATATTGTTAATGAAATTGTCTTGTGGGATCTATTTTCATTATGAAATAAAAAGGTGATTTATTTATATTGTTTTATAATATTACAAATGTTGCTTCGAGAATCTGTGATATTGATCATGATACATGATAGATTTATTATTTGATGATATGAGAGGGAGTGGTGGATGTTGATTTGATGGGAGATTATTTTAGAGAAAATAAGGGGGTGATTTTTCTTGTACAAAAAGAGAAAATAAGGTGGTGGGTTATCAGGTGTACGCTGGTTAGTCTTTTGTCCCAATTATATTTGATAGGGCAATGACACCCCACTATTAGTAGAGGGGGAACCTATGGTCTGTTCTTGTGCGCTGTGAATTTTGGCCTGTCCATATCACTTGATCGGAGAGCTCGATATTTGTACTACCAGTTGCACAGGACAGTACTGGCCCATGAGTTCAGTCAGAGGAAATAAGGCTGGGAGGAACAATGGAGATAAAAGAAATGAATCTTGCGCATTGATTTTTGTGCAACTTTATGATGATACAAGCATGAGATTATGATGTCATAAATTGATAAATACATATGCACATTGATTAAGTGACATTTTGCTATGTTGTTATATTTAACGTGACAATCCCACTTGACACATCATGGGCACTTACTCGTATGTCCAATGAGATGGAATTGCTTGTTGCTGAGACGTTTGTCTCAACCTGTTGCTTTAACTTTTTCCAGGTGGTAGTTCCCGTACGGGTCAGTCAGGGAAGTCTCCGGAAGCTTGAGCTACTTTCTGTAAAAGTAGTGCTTACATCTTTTAGTCATGTGTATTATTATATATTGCCACACAGGTCTCATCATGCATATGCTAACTTATTTGACTGATTGATGTACCAATTATTGAATTATTTTGACCGATTGATTTGTCGATAATTTACGTTTGGGATGAATCTCTGTGACTTAACGCTCAATGATAGTTTTGATATGGACAAGACAAAGGTTTTTAGATTGAATTTTTTGTTATTTGACGTTTTAGAAAAAAGGACTTCACAAAAGTCGTGTTAAAAATGGGTTTTTGTGCTAAAGGGGAAAGATGGGGTAATGGAATGTGTGACCTCCATTGAGTTTGAGCTACTAGTTTTAGGGAAGAAACTAGCTAAGATAAAACTAGGGAGAGGTGTTTGGCAATGGGACCCCTTTTCCCCATACCTATTCCTTATTGTGGCAGATGTCCTTTCTAAGATGGTGCAGGAGCATGTACAAAATATTTATCTAAAGGCAATCAGGCTATCCAGAGGAAGATCCATGCTATCTCACTGTTTTTTGGCAGATGATGCACTTTTCTTCCTTAGAGCTTATAAGGAAAATTGTATGGTGTTGAAGAAGATCTTAGAAACCTACAATGTAACCTCAGGGAAAGAGATGAATATAGATAAATCTTGCATTTTCCTTTTAGCAAACTCTACACCAAAAGTAAGAAAGGAGATTGAGGCGGTGCTAGGAATAGGATCTACTAATGAGCCTAGAAAGTATTTGGGTTTACCTTTGCTTTGGGGTATATCTAAATCAGTTGCACTTGGTTCTTTTCACAAACAAAATTTGTAATAAGCTTAAGGGATGAAAACAAAAAATCCTAACTTTTGCTGGTAGAGAAGTGCTGATTAAGGCTGTGGCAAATCGATTCCAGTCTACCCCATCCAAGTTTTCTATTCCTGAAGAAACTATGTTAAGAGATTAATCATCTGATCTTTGAATTTTGGTGGGGTCAGAATGAGTAGTGTGGTAGGAAGATTCATTGGAGAAAGTGGAAAATGATGATGAGATCTAAGAAGGAAGGAGGTAAGGGTTTTAGAAGCTTTTAGGCTTTTGACAAAGCTTTACTAGTAAAGATAGTTTGGAGAATATTGCAGAACCCAAATGAGATGTGGTGCAAAATATTAAAGGGCATTTATTTTCCTAAATACAACTTCTTGGAAGCAAAAATTGGAGGTAAAGCCTCTTGGTGTTGGCAAAGTATTATTCAAGGCAAGAATTTGTTGAAGAAGTATTTATTTTGGAGGATAGAGAATGGAAGTGAATTGAAGCTATGAGTTTACCAAATCTATCAAACGGGAAATTGGATTATGAACATGTATGCGATGGTGATAATAAATTGAAGGTTACAGACTTGATAGTTCACGACAAGTGGAATCTCAGTTGCATAGAAGACAAAATTTCCTCTATAGAAAAAGACAAGATAATGCATATTAGTATCTTTGAAAGGGGAGATGTGTCTATCTAGTTGAAGAATAATGTTGGTAGGTATAGCGTCAAGTCTGGCTACCAAATTGGAAAATTGGAGGAAGAGTATGGGGTCAATCTAGACCTTCCAACTCTTATTGTGTACCAAGGCAGTTGTGGAAATGTGTATAGAACTTGAATGATCCCAAAGTAAAGCACTTCATGTGGTGCTGTTGAATGGTGCTCTAGCAACAAAACAAGCCTTATTTCAAAGGAAATGTGCCCAAGATGACTTGGGCCTGATGTGTGGAGTTGAAGTGGAAACTGTAGAGCATATGATATTCCTATGTCCTTGGGCATAAAGATGTTGGTTTGCTTGCTCCTTGTCTCTGCTGATAAATAAAGAAAAGGTAGCTAGCATAGGGAAGTGTATGAAGAGGGCATCTTATCTAATAAAAACATCTCTAATGAATGCAAATCACTCATAGCGGCCATCTGCTATGATTATGGAAGGGTAGGTGTGATTGGGTGTTCAATGAAGTAGAAGTAGAAGTAGAAGTAGATGTAAAGAAGGTAATTGATTTGTCCTCTATATTGGCGAGGGAAGTTTGAAATGCTAAGGTTGGTCACCTAGAACAAGGATATAGAAGGAATACTGGAAGATTAAATAGGAAACTGATATGGGAACCACCAATGCCTTCTAAAGCAAACAAATTGTGTAGGTGTAGGAGTAGTGTGCAAAGATAGCGTGGGAGCTTTTGGGGGGGGAGGAATAGGGAGGAAAGTTGAGGTGCACACTGCATTTAAGGATGGATGCTTGATGGTGAAGGAAGCCTTATTGTGTTGCAGAAGGTTTCATGGGATGTAGTATTTGACTTAAGAACTATTCAAGCATTTGAATGCAAGATCCTTAATAGGAATGGAGTGCAAAGTGACACTATAATGAGAGAAATTCTTCTAATGATTGAGGAATAGCCAAAATTGGAGTTCTCCTTGATTGCTCGCCAAAGTAATAATGATGTTGATCTACTAGCAGCTGCTTGAAATAGAGGGATGGAACCCAATGTGTGGTTGATTATAGTACCACCCCTCTTAGCTGAAGTATTAATGGTTGATTCAATTGGAAGAAGAGGAGAGGAAGAGGAAAATTTGGAAGGGAATGATTGGCGTGAAGGCATTGGTTGATAAGGAGTAAAACCAACTAGTTTTCCTTGCTGATTTTTTTGTAGGTTGTTTTTTAGGTACTTCTGTTTGCTTCCTTAGGTTGTATAATAGGCTCACTACTTTGTGATTACTTGCTTTCCAATAAGCGAGTGTAATACAGTTTGATATCAATAAAATGTATTTCTTTATTGAAAAACAAGTTAAAATATTTTTCTTGATGTATCCAACACAATAAAGTATTTTCTGGGGCACTTAGCATTCTAAAGTATTTTTTGGATGCATCCAGCTCTCTAATATTTTTTTTAAAATGCATTTAGACTTTAAATTATTTTTTAGGGCATCTAACACCAAGCCATAAAAAAGTTTAGGGTATTAGATCTACTAAAAAATGCTTTAAGGTACTGAATACATCAAAAAATGCTTCAAGATGTTAGATGCACTTTAGCCCTATTTATTTTATGCATTGTAAGATCACTGAAAATAAGGTAATCTAAATAAGAGTATAATTCACTTTTTTTTTTAAAAAACACTTATTGAGTTAAGTTTTTTTGTTAAATGATTTAAATTCCTTTACGGAAAAAATTATCTTTCTACCACTACCCATAGGAGATCTCATCGTTAGCCACCATCACTACCGATACCCAGAGCTCCAATAACCATTAGCAGGAGCTCCACTGCTACTACTAATATAAGAGCCAGTTAAATTTTTGGAGAATATTTACAAAGATAAATCAATTAATTAATTATAACATATATTCCAAAATGCTTATGTGTATCGCTAGATTATATAGCATTTTATAAGTGATGAAAATTAGTTTGAAGCAAAAATGATAGATATGTCATGTAATTAGCTTTCTTAATCTCCCTAAAAAGTCAAGTAGCTCTTATATTAAAGATAAGAGGGAGTATAATTTTGATATTGATAAAAGGGACATAAATTTAAATATTTTATCATGTCCTTATATACAACCTCATCCACAAGAATTATTTGGTTTTCATGATTTTCTTTGGAAGAATAAAAAATCTATTTTGAAAATTTTGAGCATATTTTTTTGGTTTAAAATTAAATAGGATTGTGCTATATCATCGAGGTTGAATGCTCATTTGAGAAACTCCAAAATGCATTCAAAAAGAGTACATTTACGTAAATTGAAATAAAATATCCTTCATACATTTTTTTATATCTCCCTAAAATCACTAAAAAGAATAAGCAACGTTTATTTGATGTGACTGGGGGTAGGCATCATTTGCAAATGATACACTTTTTTGACATTTGTGATATCATAACAGTTTTGTAATTTTTGTTCTTTTTAAGTTTATTTCATAGGGAGCTTAGAACAATCAAATAAATCCAGCTAGCAGGAATATTTTGACCAAAGTCATACAACTGCTGGTGGGTGATCCTTCCTGACATTTTCCTGAGTCAACAGGCAAAGTGGTGATGCTAACTTCAAATACTTATATACTCATTCTTAGAGTGTGATATTATGTATATTATTTCTAATAAAAATTTTATAATTTTCCTTTTTTCTTCTTTTTCATATCTTCAAATCTCACAAGTTTTTTCTGGGTTATTATTCTTTCTCCATAACATATTATGATAAATATTTGCTGGACCCACAACATGTTTCTCCTAAAATATAGAAGTATTTGTATGAGTCTACGACACATCGCAATAAAAATCCACACCTCACACTCTTTTTATGTTACAATAGGTTTGGGGCATATATCTTAATTCAAAGAGTACTATACTCTTTTTTTTTTGTTACAAAGGAGAGCACAAAGGCTCAAAATAAAGGGGTTACACAAAACTTGTAGATGAGGCGGACAAGAATTATAGGCTATGGTGTTGAAGATAGCCTCTCTTTCTTGCAAGAGTATTGGCTGCATGATGGGTACTTATACTCTTAACATCCAGGCCCATATAGACAGAAAAGTTAAACTAATTCCAATTAAAAAAGAGTAGAAAAAATTAGGGAAAATTGGAGAAAAATCAACCATTGGGAAATTAATTAGAGAATGACTTTCTCATTTGCACATACAGAAGCTTAGTTGCATATGTGTGAAATGTCATATTTTACAATTAATTCCTCGATAAATGATAATACAATAGTAAAATGAATGATATGTCAAAGGTATAACATAGCACAATAGCCCTTAGTTTATTACATGCCAAAATCTAATAAATACTTAAAGCTGAATAGAGAATCGACCCATTTAAATACAATAAAAAGAATCAATAGAGAGAAACAAACTATCAGAATTTACAACAATGCACAATAAAAAGAATCCAATAATGCTGACAAGATTTTCGCCCTTCCTATACCAAAATCATACAATAAAATTAAGGCATATTGTCATGTGTGATTGAGTATGAGGGCCCATCAGAAAGATGTTGAGATAGTCAATAAGTTAATGGGCTCATTATAATATAAATGAGCCCATTAACCAAACCTTTGAATAAGGTGTTTTTTGTTTGTTTTTCTTTTTTCTTTTTGGCCTATTCAACAACATCAAATAATATGACCACGGAACTCGTAGTCCAAGTGGTAAAGGTATTGATTAGCTTAACCATATGTTCAGGATTCAAACCCTGATGATGGGAATGCAGCTGCGATTAAAATACTCGGTGGGAGAGCTTTGCCTAATGCAAGGGATCCATCCAGCTCAAATATGTATTAGTCTGGGTTTTTGGCCTAGAATACTAGATAGTTTAACAAAAAACATCAAATAATATGAATACCCACACATAGTTTTCAGTTATTTAAAAAATTAAACCCACAAACCTAAACACTGCTGATACTTACCTAGAAATAGAAAATTTCTTGTGATTACCTGTGTGTTTAGGGAAGCATTGTGACACGCAAATTTGCCTGTATATATGGCTGTCTTCTGGCCTAGGAGTTTTTTGGAGAAGGGCAGTTCCTCCTCCTCCTCCTCCTTCTCTCTCCCTCATCTTTCTCCTTAGCGTACCAACTTTTATTTTTTTTCTCCTTCCTTCCTCCTTTCATTAGTTATCGACCAACTCTGTGTCTCCAAATCCATTTCATAAAAGCTGTTCGTCATCAATTTAGGCGTGGATCTATGTGGGTGTCAATCTAGATTTTGTTTAGTTAATGAATGTTTGAGGGCTGTTCACCAGCGACGGATGAGGAGGGATGAAAATGGAGGGAGCGAGATAATGGCTAAGATCTTTAAGGCCAGGGGAAGAGCCACGGTGGTTGAGACGGCCTTTGGTAGTGACGATGGCTGAGAAAGTAAAGGGGAGGCGTTCGACGGTTTGCTTTCATAATTCTTGTTTGATTCCAGGCACCGACGGTGGCTAACGGTGAAGGGGAGAGCGATGGTGTCACAATCCCCCCCCCCAAGTTATAGATCTGCTTGCCTCTTGCTTTCTCGTTTGATTCCTGTAGGACCTCGATCTGCCTGCATGAATTTTTCTGATTGCTGTCTAGAAAAATTTGGAACCTGTCACCATTATTAAGATCTAACATTTGGTAACAGTGAAGGCACAAGGAAAATGTAATAGTGAAGTGAGGTGGGGGAATAGTGAGGAACAACATTGATCAAACATAATGTGATTCTCCAAAATAAATTATGGACAAAAGTAATTTCCTAATATGCATTCTTGATAAAAGTTACTTCTCCCAATGGTCATCGAAACGGGCTTGATATCTAATTCATTGGGTTATTGTTTCCATCTTTCGTTAATTTTTCTCTATTACCATTTTTGCAAGTTTCTCAGTTTTCACCTCTTCATGATCTAAATTTGAAATGCTAATTAAATATAGGATTCAAGTGTAATGTTGCCCCGGAAATTTTTTCTGAGTAATGTTATCCCTTATCGTTAAAACTATTAATGTTCAACGTCAATTTTTAACGATAAGCGTTATTTTGTAAATGGAACGTAATTTTAAAACTGTCAAGACAACACTGTTTTTTTTTTTGGTGAACAACAAGCAAGTGGGCCTTTGGCCCACACTCGGAACCCCCCGGTATCTGACGCCTTTTCCTGAGTCCCTGGCCTTCTTTCAACTGGACCAGGTAACCTGGGGCAACCGACTAATCCGGAGCGAGGAATGCACGTGGCGCACCCCTGTAAGGTGCTTTGCACCAAGGGTAGGTTACCTCTACCCCCGAGCGTTGCTCCCAGGGATCGAACACTCGACCCCTGGGGTGGTGACAGCCGCGCTGACCACTGCACCACGACGCCCGTGGGTCAAGACAACACTGTTTTTATAAAACGTTTAGGGTAACATTGCTGTTAAGAGAAATTTTTTAAATAAATTTACACTTTAACTATTAAATATAAGTATCAACTATGGCAAAAAAAAAGTATTTTTCAATTGATTTCTTCAAGTATAACTTGGTGCACAAATCTCAAGAATTGGAAAAACAGCAACTTATCCAATTCAAAGTTAAACT
>JANTPZ010144025.1:8875-36679 GCA_025593235.1 Vachellia pachyceras | reverse complement strand
GAATTCCTTTTTGGGGTTTGTATACATACAGTATATGCATTTCAAATTTCAAAAGCACGTAAAAGAAAAAGGGGTTACGGTCAAAAATAAGGGTGAGACACTGAGCTTTCCAACAAAAGTACTGTGCTATGATGGTGATAATTATATATGATGGTATTCAAATTAAGAGGGGATCGATGATCTTCTATACTAATAATGACAAACTTTATCGCAATCTCATCACCGGAAATTAATGAAGGAACTTGAAAAAGCCAAGGCATCGATCAATGTGTGAGAGAGGGAGGGAGGGAGGATGGTACATAGGCAGCAGTATCTATATATATTTATATTTATATAACTTTTGATAGGACCGATGCAGGGTGTGAAGAACGAATAAAGCGAAAAAACTGAAGACAGACAAAAGCTACGTATCTCTGGGGTGTCTGTGGAATGGGAGGAATGCAATAAATGGGAAACCCTGATTGCGAAAATGTCGGTGAATGAAGATGTGAAGGAGGAAACGCTGCAGCGAGACAGAGTTAAAGGAAAAGGAAGAGCAGAGTGGAACGGACTAGACTTGCAGGGTTTCTGCAATCATGGGGTGCGATGGTTCGGAAACTCATGCACGCTTCATATGCTCGAACCCGCTCTTTCTGTTTCACTCCCTCATCTTCCCCTCTCTCTCCTCTCTCCTTATCCTTTCCAAATTCCAATACTTTTATTTTATGCCCAAATCGGATTCAAATATTGTTATATTGTCAGCTAATTACTTATAGATCTTTTGAGATGTTTTGTGCATTCAATCATGCTCTGAGTCGAAATTTTATGCTTTAACGGTTAAAGCCCTTCTACTAGGATTACTAGTTATTCCTTCACAGTTTTTTTATTACTAATTGCATTCGTATTTGAACTTAACATTTTTTGGAATATTATTATGTTAAAATTTGGAAAAAATTAATAAATGTGCATTATTAAAACTTGATATAAACAGTGGACAAATGATGAGAGATTTAATATATGAGAACAGTGCTTTTATTTTATGAGATTCCCCTTTTGCTTTTAAAATTCTGCGGTAAAGGGGCCCATACAATAGTTTTAGCATTAGTTAATAATTGGCAGCGGGGAACCGTCCGTATAGTTCCTACAAAGTAGAAAAGGGTGATTACAAAACAAGCCTTCCGAGTCCAAATTTAGCATCAATGGTTAGGGTTAAGACCGTCCGTGTTTACGGTGAAAAATTAACATGATCATGTAAATTGAGATAAAACTTCTTTAATAAATTTACTTCATAAATTATAAATTACATTCTTTACAACTAATCTAAATATCCATTAAATAGATCAATGTTTGAATTCCGAAAACCATGTCAATATTCAATGGCTGTTTTAAATAATATTGTGTTTAATAAAAAGAGCTTAATTAGCCAAAATTGCATATACGTGGCATGAATACAAGTAAAGAAGAATACTTGCCCAGACCTTTCAACAGCGGAATTACCTAAAACTTCACTCATTTCCTTTCCTCTCTTTCTCATAAATAATCAGATCTTCGTAACCCTTCAGTATTGCATTTCGATTTGGTTTTCTCCCACTTCTCACTCTGTCTTGCCTTTTCTTTTTCGGTTTCCTTTCTGATTATCAGCGGTGGAGGCTATAGAGACACTCTGTAACCAAATATTATATTTTGCACTTAGAATGCCCTCCTAACAAACCCCAAGCCTGCATTATTGGAATCCCACCAAGTACGTTGCCTACGTGGAAGAAAGGATAACGCTTCTTTGTTAGAAGTGCGATCTTTTCTTTTCTTATCAATTATCATTAAAGATATTCTCCTGTTTAGTGTTTGGCCATGCAAATATTATCTACCATAGAAAAATACCAGTGTGTAATGAACAAACAGTTGAGAACTGTAGTAACGAAATGAAAATTAAAAAATCAACGTAATCGCATATCCAAGTAGAAAAGCAAAGATCATCAATGACAAGGAAGAGGGGCAAAAAAAAAAGATGCAGAGAAAGCACGTACAGATCGTCTTGCTCATTGCTAATTATACATTAACTATGGTGGTGAGAGCATTTCGTCGACATAGAGGGCAAGCCGATCGGTGCTGCCGACGTTTTCTGTCACTTTAAAAGTGATCTGGTGATGAGAGGTTGGAGACGATGGTTGCTAGCGAACGACAAGGTTGATACTTGGGTTTAAGTGAGAAAGAAGTGAGTGATTTCAAAAGCATATTACATGTTAGATATCGTAACATGAAATCTCTTCTGCTAAGAGGCAGTTTTAAAAGTGAACTCTCTAACCGCGCCTATTTAGAGGTGTAAGTGTTATCTCATGCCTCTTCACTCTTTATTCTAGCAGTTCTCTTCTCTTCAGATAAATGTTCGACTATTAATACCGGGAGATTTCGAATTTCTATTCGCTTCAGAATATCAGTTTTACTTTTACACTATCTATGAAGTACCATATGTGTACACACATACTGATGAAGATTCAAATATTGATTTGCCGCATTGAAAAGAATGAACCCCTTTCATGAGACCTAATCACATTACTATTGATGAACCAAATTTAAAACGGAGTGATTTTTTTGTTAGACACATATTCTTCTAATAGAGTTAATTAATCATATTTGAAATAATATCGTAAACTATATAATAAGTTCTCTTTTAGTTAAGATTCAAATATTGATTTATTATATCGTGGGAGACTAATATCTTTCCGTTAAATTCAACCCTGTAATACAGAGTATTAATGTTGACCTGAGTATTTAAATGTTGGGAATAAGTGCGGGAATAACATAACTGAGGTCCGATCAAAAGAGAGAAAGTTAAGGCCCAAAGAAAGTGGAACGGATAGGGTAAGTGGGCATGACACTTGACACCTACAATGGATAGTGAATACAAGAAAGGCCTTCAATTGAGGCGGCTCGGAGCCAGTCCACCAACTTCCTTTCATTTTGACCACAAATTCAAAGATGAAACCACCCATTCAGTTTAAACAGGAATTCCGTTGGGAACTCAACAGTGAATATCACCTCAACTAAATCCTGTGTGTGTGTGTGTGTGTTTTATGGCCATCGCTTGGCTGGCTATTTTTGTTAAATAGCTTAAATCCGCTCTTCGTTGACTATTTTCTGGTGGATTCTTCAAAGGTAATCACAATAAACAGTACATTGAATTTTGCATCTTTTCTCTTTGCGGTTAATAACCTATATCGCAAAATTATACTCCCTCTATATCCAAATATAAAAATAAACAAAATCAGCTTTAATGGTTAAATGCGTTAAATATGCCCCGATTTGTTCTTTTAATGTCCCTAATAAAGTCGTCAGTACTTTTACGCAAACAAGGCAAATATGTGGAAGAGATTATCTCGTTTTACAGAAAAACACTGTTAAACGTGATTTTGAGAAGTAAATAAGTTTTTCCAAATAAAAGTGGAGTAGCATCTTAATTAATTCACGATAATGAAATGAATGACAAAATGCGAAAGGTGCGTTAATTATCACACCATTAACCCCCTTCAATTCTCTTATATTGTGAGATAAAATAAGAGTTCAACAATCCTTTGTAAGTAGAGACGAATGGAATACATTGTAAGTACATGAAACATCTCTTCATTAAAATTTGAGGATGATTGCGGTAATACACGTTACAATTATACATTTTCAGGTAAGAAGCATCCCACCTCTTTCTCTGATTTCTCTTCCCCATTTTAATGTCTTTGTATTCTATCCCTGTATCCCACACAAACAAATGAATAACTTGATGGAGTGTGCAGGTGATCTTCCACCCTTCCCTCCAAAAAAGGCCCCTTTCAGTACTTAAAAATCAAAATAGAAGAAAAGAAACAAAGTGAACAAAAACCTCAACTATCCACAAGACTAGTACTACAAAGAGGCTGTATATCCTGATTCTGAACTTGCACTTCACTGTGTGTTTGAACTTCCTGCTGCTGTAGCTGTTGCTGCTCAAGGAATCTGTTCATTCGCTCCAGCAATTGTGCGGCTTTTCTCTTGCCTCTGTCTGTACCATTTTGAGCCAGATCCACCAATGGACCCATCACCCCAAGATCTCGAGCTTGCGCTAGATATTGCTGATCTCCGGAACAAAGGTGTACTAATACGGCAGCTGCATTCTCTTTATTTCTTGGGGATCCATTCCCCATTACCCCTACCAAAACTGGTACGGCTTCCGCAGCACCAATTGCAGCCTTCCCCTCTTGATGACTGGACAATATTGCCAATATTGCCAATGCTTCATCAACCATTCCCCCACCAGGTTCTGTCAGCAGTCGCATTAGTGTAGGAACAACACCTGCCCTCACCGCTTTTCCCTTGTTACCCTGGTATATGCACAAATTGAAGAGTGCCGTTGCAGCATCCTTTTTACCCCTTTGGGTGCCCTCACTCAACAGTGTCACTAGTGGTGGGATGGCTCCTGAGGATCCGATAGTAACCTTATTTTCATCTACAACTGAGAGGCTGAAAAGTGTGGCCGCTGCATTTTCCCGAGCTTCCATGCTGCCCTTCCTGAGCACATGAACTATGCCAGGAACTGCCCCAGAAGATATAATACTTCCTTTGTTATTCTCACAAATGGAAAGATTTAAAAGAGCTGTTACGGCGTGCTCTTGAGTTCGGGAGTCAGGTACTGAGAGGAGATCAACAAGGAGTGGTATTGCACCAGCTTCAGCAATGGCCACACGATTATCTGCATTGCGCTTTGCTAAAAGACGGATCTCCCCTACTGCTGATCTCTGGTGTTCAGGATTACCGGATGTAAGCTTACGGAGAAGATTTTCAATCTTACTACGCTCAGCTGGTGAGCAAGCAGATGCTGACTTACTAGGCTGGGAACTGCTGGGACGTTTTGGAGGTTCCAGGCCATTGGCCTCACACCATTGTGCTATGAGGCTTCGTAAGACATAATTGGGTGTGAGAACAGTGCTAGTAAGTGTCTGCTGTGTTTTTGGACAGGTGCCATGCCCAGCTTCCAACCACTTCTCAATACAAGAACGCTCATAAGTCTGCAGTCAAGAGAAAACGATACATTTCAGTGGCAACTTGATACATAAACATGCTGATTCTGCAGTGGGGTTAAGAATCAACAATTGTGAACCGGAAACATTTAGCAGCAGTTGAATACTATATATATACACATATTTATATATATATCAGTATCACATCAGTGAAAGCCTTCGATATTTCAAATTCTTTGAAAGCTCCACTTGAGACTTATCAATATAAAAAGCAACTGCACGTATCAAAACTCCTAAATTAAGCAATATTAGAAATGAATTAGATTCTTAAAATCTTAGCTTAACAGCGATTCATTTTTCTGCAACATTATATTCAAGCGGGATTAAGTAAAGGTTCTGAACTTTTGATTGGAAGCCAAAAAAAGGAGGGTGGCTAAGTAACTTTTCTGTCTGAAAGTGTCTCGGAATGTACACACCTGTCCTGTGGAAACGATAACAGGATCCTTCATCAATTCCAGGGAAATTGGACATCGAAAATCATCAGGGATAATAGGGGCTTGATGACCCTTTTCACTCATCCCATGGCTGCTGCTGCAAGAAGAAATGCCTTTTCCACCTTCAGTATCATCCATGACTAGATTCTCTGTTTGTAAGTAATCCTTTATTTTCTTCAATAACATTGACATCTTCTCAATGCTTGCACCTGGATCTCCACCACTTGCTGCCACCATCTCATGCAAAGCTAGCGACTCTTGTGTAAGATCAGATATTCCCATTAATTGCAATTTTTCAGCTAATCTCCTTAGAACAGCAGGATCTATTGCTGCATCACTGCTCTTATCATAAAGTGACAATATATCCTCGTACAACTCATCATCAGGTGCATCATCCCTTCCTTTGGCTCTTCTGAATTGTGCCAGAACAAGCTCAACCTAGAAACACAGTTTATTTTCCCAAGTGAATCAAACAGAGTTTTAAGAGAATACAACATCAAACGCATAAAACAGGGAAACATTACCTGCTCTTTAACTTCATCTGATATGTCAAGTTTATCATATGAAATTCCACTCAAGGCCTCTTCTAACTGAGCTGTCACCTCGTGGTATTGTTTCATGATTTGCTCCCTCTCTAAGACCTGTAATCAAAACAGTGAAGATTAAAAGACTAAGAAGATCATGAATGCATAATCCAGATTCATTTTGTTTTGATGTCAGGAGGTACTAGCTAGGAGTTTTGGCATGCAATGCAACATCTATGACATCTAAAGTCATGCAACAAAAAGCACTTTTTAAAAAATTGTCTTCAACCATGCTACACACATTACCACAACGACAAGACTTATCCTACTAAAAGGAGTTGGCTACATGAATCGAATAATGCCACTTAGTTCTATCAATTACCGACTATTAAAATATACCATCCATCTTAGATTCCATTTGATAACTTCTTTGAGTATCCTTCTTACTCTCCCTCTGTCACTCTTCAAAAGGTTCAAAACCATCCGCTCAACTTTTCTTACAATCACATCTAAAAACCTTCTTTAAACATGTCCACATCACTTTAAAAAATTCTATGCTATTTTCTCATCAATAGAAGCCACAGAAACTTTTCCTCATACACAATCATCATGAACAAATTCTTTTCTTGAATAGCTGTATATTTATCTCAAAATTTTCATCTTTGTTATCCCAACTTTATACATTTATTGTCCATTCAACACCAAACATGCACATTACTAATATCTAGGAATCAGAAATTTCAGAATGTATCAGTGACACAAATTTATGTTCCTCCTGAAACCTGGGAGTAACCCGAGGTTCCAATATGGATATTAAACTGACACTTATCAGTTAAATGACAATGAGTACAGATACAATTTAACTAACTCGATTCATCTGGCATCTAAAGATTGTTACAAGTAGAAGAGCGATGACGATTAAAATTCCTAAAGAAGTTCGCGTATATATCTTTTCAAGTCTTCCCCAGAATATACCTGAGGAATGGAACATGGTTCGGTTTTAATGTGCAAAACTGGGAATAGAATATGCTCCCGATTCCAAAGAAAAGGTTGAGAACTAGTGCTGGGCTGGATTAAAATTCAGGTAAAGTCAAAGCTTATGAAAACTAATAGCCACTTAAAATATTTCATTACACCCAACATTATTAAAACGAATTGCTGTCAACCTCTCTCTTCTGCAACTTTCCCATCCCACTAGAATCATTGATGGAGAGAATATAGGTCTGGAATCTTCGAACTACTTGAGGACATCATGAAAGATAGATAAATTTCTTCTTTTCAAATTTTTCACCTTCCTTCCAGTTAAACGGAAGACTCCATAAACTATTTAACTGCATAGGTTATAGTTAACCCGCTTATATGAGAACGCATAACTAGTGTAGACAAAATAAATCGCAAGGATGGATGCGGTCATGCAAGGGTCCTGAACAAATTGCAATTGAAAGAGGCCTCCTCAACAAATGAAAACGAATATATTTTATTGGCATGCATAAAGAATAATATATACGTGTATGTATAGGATGCAAAACATGGCATAACATTTCACATCGAATTGCAGCTAATTCATGGCGGAGAAGACGGACAAAAACTGAAATTTGAGGTCTTAACTATAAACTGCATATAATATTATAATCAGAAATATCGGAAAAAGGAAATTGAAGTGCAGAATATTTCTTGGGGGAAGTCGTACGGATCCGAAAATTGAAAGTTTGCGCCAATTTTTTCCAAAATGGATTTGCATCCTTGTACTCGAAACCAACAATAGTTAACCGTCCGTCACTGAATGATATTATGGTTAAAAAACACCTCTTTGGAAAAAAAACACTTCTAATCCTGCGGTTTTAAACCATATTTAATGTGAAGAGATGCGATAGAAAGCAAATCAATTTTCTCCTTCTGTGTTAGCATTTTGGATGGCAACACAGGAGCAACCGCACAAGTACATCGCTCCTCCCTCGCATGTATGAATGAGCAAGAGACTACTTTTTGCTCAATTGATTGCGTTTCAAAATTTTCCGGGAAAGCCTAAAAGAACATCAATTCAGGGTAGCGTAAAAATTACTATAGCAAGTGAGCTTGCAGTTGCTTTCCCTACAGCTCTTACAAACAGCACCGCCAAAAGATCAACATATCGAAAAATGAAACTGCTTGAAATGAAAGAAAATGAAAGAGCAGTATACCGAGCAATGAATTAAAAGGGGGAAGAAAAAAACGCAAAAGACCGTTAAGAATACTCACACACCATATAAATCTTGCTGCCCTCGCTACCGAATCTGAGGATTTGTTTGGCCGATTCTAAAGCTCCCTTGAAGGAAATCAAAGCTTTCAAGGTCTCTTCAGGTGACGCCTCTTTGATGTCCCTAATCTCTTCGAGCATTGGAATCAACAACTTCAACCTTCTTGCCAAATTGCAGTACTGCTTCTTGACTGTGCTCCTGTAGTCCGAGATCGCAGCAATTTCACTTATCAAGTCAATCGAGCTCTGGACTATAGCTGCTTTGTCTTCCTCCATGGCAGCTTCCAGCATCAGATCTCACTATACGGAGTGTTTCAGCCTGACTATACCAAGTAACCGGCGGCAATAATCAGATAGCGCTACTCTAAATCTTTGAACTGCAAAAATTCGCGAAAATCGGGATTGCTGGTCATACCCGTCGTCAATGAGAGGGGATTTTCAGAAAGAGCGGTTTAGAGTTGGGAAGAGGGGTGGAGTTTGTAAAGGAGGGAAGGTGAGAAACACGCGCAAAGACTAGCCTTTTCCCTGCCGTGGCGCGGCTGACGCTGACTGAGCTAACCAAGGTTGGGTTACGGAGTAAACCAGAGTTAGTATGAGATCAATGGCACCGTTTGCAAATTGCCAAATGCACTTATACTCAAACGATACAATCTCCTCCCCCCAAAATCTAATGCGGCGGCGGAGGTAAGTGTCGGTTAATTCGGTTAAAAACGCAGGTAAAAATGTATCCAAAAAAAACCTTTGTAAAAGAACGGGATTTAATGGAACGCGCCCCAACACTGAGCGACTGACCAAGCAGCATTCATCTGTGCGACTGCCAATTCTTTATCTTTTTCTTACCCCTGGACTGAATCACCCTGCTCCCATCAAAATCACTGATCTAACCTTTTAATAAATATTTTTAAAATTAAAATTATTTATTAAATAAATTTTTTATTTTGAACATTCCAATAAATTTTTTAATATTTAATTACTCAGAACTCGGTCAAAATACAGTTGAAGAACGGCAAGGTATAAAGTTCATTTAAAAAAGTCATTTTTATGGTTTATAAGAAAATATACGATGGGGATTATTTTAATTTAAAAAATTGTTGAACGTACGTTTGGAGAGTTTAAATGCTCTCCCAAACATGCACATAGTATGATTAAAGAAACAGCAGGTGAGTTTTATCGATGACAAAATGTAAAAAACGAAATAATTATACAATTTACTTGGCTATTGGTAATTCAGTGCCTCCGTTTCACTGTATTGTTAATTTTTTGCCCCGTCCAAATTAAGGCTCCCCTTGATATCGGAGGTGAGGAAAAAAAGTAGTGAGCCTGCCTGCGATATTAGTTTTAAATCTGGGTTATTGTATTGGAACCTGGACACGATACATGACAGCAAATTGATAAGAAGGGTATTTTCACTGTGGTTAACATTATTTTAAAACCATATGTGATGAAAAATATTATGTTATGGTGACATGATGCTGTCATCCATACAAATAATATGCATAATAATAGAAATTGAGTATATACGACTAAAAGGAACGGGAAAAGAAGAAGAAAGAAGCTTGTGTTGGACGATGCATCATAAAAGGGAAGGGTGGTGGTGATTAAGATGTTGATGCTAAGTGGTGGTCAGTGGAGAACGTAAGATCGGAGATAGAAACATGTTGATGGGAGATAATAACACGGAATTAATTAGCATAACAAGAAGGGATTACAGTGTATACAGAGTGGAACATGAAGGAGGAGGCTGGTGTTGGCTTGGATGTGGTGGCCGGCTGGTGCATGCATGCCAGAAGGAGAGGGAGATGACAGGGGGAAGGAAGTCAGAAGGTTTGGCAGAAAGAAAGGTCAAAACTCAAAAGCGATAATATATGATTAGGGCGTGATCGCGGCCACACAGTGCAACAAAACTGTGGGTTAAGGACAAGTGCGTGTGGGACACCTGTCTTATCACTGCTTGCCTCTCATCATTCAAACAGATTGATTTCTCTGCCATTACTATTGCCATCCATGCAACACCTCCCGTGTCATCTTCAGGCTTCCTCCTACAGTGTGTATCTGTGGTTTCCCCTCCGAAATTCATAGGAATAGCTTCTCATTAATCAGGTGAATTCAAATTTTTTATTTCAAGATGCGCCCACGTTCAGAATTAGATATTACCTTAAACATGATCGTAAAGAGGGAGAGAAAGATCAGAGACAACGTCAGTTTTGGTCGTAATGTTCACAAGTTCAGTCTGTGATTTTGATGTTGAAGTCAGATAAAATAACCCAAACAAACACAGGCCATCATAATGGCGCACTCCAATAGCGGAACAGGTTTTCTCCCAATCAATTTCATGAGAAGTTTAGTAAATTAAATAGTTTCATTACTTGTTGAATATTTCATTGTTTAATTAAACAATGAGATGGAACGCGTAGGCCATGTGTCGCTTGACTGAGATGAAGATGAGGGCTTTTGACTAAGCGACAGTTTTTTTATTTATTTCAGTCAATTATCGATGATGCATGGTGATTAGGTAATTGATTTTGACAACCGATCGACATATTTAGGATTTCCTAAGCAGTGACAAATTCTTCCCAAGCCACCATTACACACACACACAGATATATATATATATATATATGTATGAAGCCCTACCACTGGTCTGATCCGATGAAGCTGTTCATGTTTTACTTTCTTCTTCTGATCTCTTACCGGATTTCATATCTTTAGTTTCGATCCGGTGATGGTTCAGTGCGATACCGCGTCGGATTGTACGATATAAAGTGTTTTCCTTAAATTACTCCGTCGATGATACACGAATTAATCTCTGCGACAACCCACACGACCCTCACTTGATCTTTGCTTATTTTGCCACAAATAATATCTCAGCGTGTGCGGGGCCATCAATCTCAGCGCGTCCCTTGCCTCCTGAAAACTGAGAAGTCAAACGGAAGGGTAAGACCTTTTCAAGATTTTGTGGAATCCTCACCGCACGTAATCAAGTTACGCGTTTTCCCCACCGTCAGATAGAAGCCAGCCCAGCACGATGGGCCTGCCCGGAGGCGGTTTAGCCGATTGTCTTCGGCTCACCTCAACTCGGCTTCGAGGCTCCAAGCAAGAACGTAACGTTCGGCCTTCGGGGTTGTGAGGGCATAACTTGTAAAATATCCTCAGACAGATATAAATAAATATGCTTTTTTTTCCCAGTTCTCAATTCCTGATCGAGTCATATTCAAGCTTGCTTTATGGTTTGTTTCGAAAAAGAACCCAAGTGTTAAATTTACGTCATTCCTGGAACATATGTGATCACTGAACAAACTTGTTCCCCAGATCACATCATTATAGGTGACACTTGTTTATCCGTCACAGTATTTTTTTATATTCGGCAAAATTACAATTAATTGTTAAATTTCATATTTTTTTAATTTGACAATCTTGTCCATCCGTCGACATTCAAATCATGTCATGTTGACTGCATATTTTCCCATTTTACCGTGTGCTGGATATTACTCCAATAGAGCTAATTGGAATTTAATTTCATCTTATATATAAACTATAATTTACGGAACGGGACAGGTGATGGATGAGGATGACGCAAAAAAAAAGGAGAGAAGGGGAAAAATCTGCAGCACATGGCGGAGGGTGGAGGCAATGATGGGGGCGAATCGAAGCCGTCCAACCAGGATTGATGGCCACCTCCACATGGTGGCCCCGAGAGGCGGCACACGATCTTCCCCTGTAGATAAGGACAGCTCATGTGTGTATATATATATCCCTCTAACCAGGCTGAACATGGGGAGAGTAGTGGAGAAGATAAGGGCAATAATTGCTGCTATTGAGCAAAACGGAGGGGTATTTCATGTCCTAAATTAATTACCTTGCATATATTTCGGTACAATTGAGTTATGTATCCTTAGCTTTCATTATCCGTTATATATATAATGTCCCAAGGTCATGAGAGGCACGTACGCGCAGAGTTATAGACGCGGTGTAACTTTTCTTTTCTTTTTTTTTAATATACAGGAAAGTGTATGTGTGTTCGGCATCGGTTCTCCACCAAAATCAGCGCACGACCCTAGGATTCTTTAAGTACTTATAAATGCCTTATGATATCGCTTACCAAAAGAGCCATCACAACAGCAGAGAAAATTAAACCCACCTCTTTGTGGGAGTTGGGTATGTTCCTTACCATCTGTGCCAACTCTCATTAGTAGACGTGGTGTAACTTTTTTTTTTTGGTTACAGGAAGAGATCACAAAGCTCAGAACACAAAAGAAATTACACTAAGGGGGTAGTAGACCCCAAAACATCATTAGAGCACAAAGCCCGCAGGTGATTAGGGCACGAGAAGTAGATAGACGAGGATGAAATAGCCTCCTTTGTAAAAGCATTTACTATTTCACCAAAAAAAAAAAGCATTTACCAAAAGGTTAGACTCTCTTGGCACATACTGGATAATGACATTCCATTCCTTTTGAACGAGACTTGTTATGTCAGCAAACAACAAACATGCGTTAGAGACAAAACAATTCGAGTTAAGCATGTCATCAAGAAATTTAGCATCGGATTCAATGATAACTTCCCTGAAACTAAAGTCGAAAACTGTTTGAAGGCCCTTGAAAATAGCCCATTCTTCCGCAACATGAGGGTCACATTGTCCCAAGAATTTAGCAAACCCCATAATCCATTATCCTGTGTGGTTTTGAATGACACCACCACATTCAACCTTCTGGGAGACTTAAGCCACCGCTCCGTCAATATTAACTGAAGCCATGTATCACGTAATTGAGGCGTTGCTGAAGGCCCATGTACCACGACGTTCACACACACCCCCTATATATATCCAACTGCGGTGGCTGGATAATGGTTTGAAGGGGGGAATCGGCTGAACTGTTGAAGGCCCATAGGCTGTACCACGACGTTCCGCTACACTGATGGCCTCTGGACATTGCAAGAATCATGGGAGCCCTGTCCCAATTCCCCGAAGGCCCAGGCCCGCTTCTTGCCTTTTCCTACCAATAGCTGCATTTCTTGCTAAAGCAGGCCATGGAGTAAGAATAATTTGGCAATGCTTCCCAGGCCTTAACACCGCCGCTACATGGTGGCGTTGTTGTTAGGTGAGGATGGGTTGGCTGGCTGCACCGACCATGCCTTAACTTGAACATAATAACTCACGCATACCAGAAAAAGGATTCTATGTGGCGACTCTCGGACATATTCTGATTTCTATGTCACCAAGGGCCTCTTCTGGTGTTCATACATGGATGGATGGATGGATTAAGATGAATGGTGGATGAGCGCGGTGTTAATCAGCGACTAATTAATCAGCAAGTACCAATGCTCTCGTAAACGTACGCGTGAGTGATGCATATGTACGGCACCATGCCACGGAGAGGACGCGGAAGTGAAGGGGGGATATATATATATATATATATATATTATTTTGTTATATTGAAGATAGGGATGGGAGCATGGTACACACATACAAGAGGGTCGAGACGACGGATATATGGGCGATTCATATCATGTACAAAACGACATGCGTGTTGGGGTGAAATTTTAATTTGCTTTAGGCCCTACGCCACCCCCACCCCCACCCCCACCCCCACCCAATCAATTCATTTCGTTTCAACTGTAAACCAACTAACCAGATTATTATGATACGCACGTGTATGCATGTAATTGGATGCGCTTATATTAATTATTACAGGCCTATGGAGGCGTAAATGCTACGATTTCATTCAGAGTCCAAACATTCGCCTTCCAATTTTGTCACCACCTACCTTCGTATTCAGTCATAGTTGTAACAATTGCCAGCCCCAGGTATTTGATGGCGGCTTACGCTACGGCAGGCTAAGGGTGTGATTGGAAATTTATCGAGAGAAAGGAGTTTATGGATTTCAAGAAAAATTTACGAAATGTAATAAAAATTTATAGATTTTGATATAAATTTTACGGATTTTAAGATGTTTTTGTTTTAACTTGCGTATACCATTAGGAATAGGTTATTCCCATAAGTCACACGGAAAAAATGCCATCCATGGTGTATTTATTTTGCACACAAAAACGTATCAACCTTTTTCAGTACCACCATAGATGAAAACTAGGGTACAGGTTTTTTATTTTAGCCTTGAGAAATTACATTCACGTGAAGTGTGATCTTCGTTGAATTACTCTTCGTTAGATTATAAAAGTGCGATCTTCTAATTTTACCCTTCAATAGAATGAATGATCGCAATGAAATGTTACCATAGAATTAAAAACATGTAAACTTGCTAGGGATAAGTTGGACAAAAAAAAAACAAACAGAAAGTGTCACGTTTTTATCCCATATTTAGGACTAAGCAGGTTTTTAACACTCTGTCTTGTAACCAGCTAGGATAAAATGGAGTCTATGATCTAAAAATGTTCCCTTCAATACTTAATATATATTTCTATAAGATCCAGTTGATTAATATGAGAATATTACATAAGCTAAATGAATTGCTTGACTGTATCATATACTACCTGATCAATATGAAATACTTATCTATATCATTGGATTAATTATATCTTGATCTATAAATGAAGTAGATTAATTTAAAAAAATGATAAATATAAATATTTTATAATAATTTTTGTAAGTCTTACCATCATTATAAATTAGTCCACAAATACGTAAGGCATCTCAATGTTAGGCTTTAAGGATATGGAATGAAAAGGAGGCACGGAGGGATTGGTGGTTTGATCGGAATATTGAGGTTGCGTTATCATGTGGATGTAGTACTGAATACATGTTAAATAACAAGAGCCAGCCAATGGGCTCCATTGATTTTTAAACTTCATGTGGATCCGATCCTGTTTGACTTGCTTATTAGCCTTCCATAGAATAAGCTTCAATTCAATACCATTATTGCCCTATTCACACATACTTATTTGTATAATAATCCGATTCCGTCCCATTATTTAACTCGGACTTTTCAACCAATCAAGTGAATACATTGACACATGATTTTCCTTGGCGTGTACAATTGTTCTCCTGCAAGAAATAGACTGACTGACACGCATCTTCACATCTCATGCATGCATGTGTCCATCATAATTTATTTATTTTTTCCTTGCACTTCTATATACACACACAGTCCATGCAATCTTGTCCTCGCATCTGTGATACTATTTTTGTTCGATTTACGTAAAAGCATTTACCCATTGTGATGTTTAACAGACCCATTCTCGTGTACCGCTGCGGGTGACTTTATTTATTTCTTGAATAAGTAATTATCTATCAGCATTTAATCTTTCGCATTACCAATTTAATAATTTGAATTTGCTGCCCACACTGTTTGTTTATTTCTTACTTACATGCATGCATATAAACACAACCTATTAATGCGCAGAACTACGAAAATGAACAAATCACAGACACTGGACCATACATAAATTTTCCCTTTTTTTGGAGGAAGCACAATTATTCTTTGAAAAACAAGGCAATCTCAACCGTTGATATAGCCAAGCAACGTAGATTGGTCGGTCCCACAACTCAGCATAGCGCCAGATAGGTTTTTGGGGCAGTGGATTGTAGCTTAGTGAGGAATCTGACCGCTGCCCGACGTCACTCTTAGTGGCTGCTCGTCACTGACACGGTCAGCCGGCACTCCCTCTCATTTCCCGTGCTACAGGTCCAGGGGCTTGTCCTTTCTCTCTCTTGGTGCTCCCCCCCCCTCTTTCTATTGTCTCACATCTCCAACTTAAATGTGAACTTTATTTATAACATTGAGCAATCGAGGCCACCTTCTCTGGGGGAGGTGGCACGCACTGGCTTGAGGTGTGGCACCTCTCTGAAGGAGAAGATACACCAAGAGAGAAAGGGATGGGTCAGGGTCTGAGCTGCGCGGGGAGCCATGAACATGGCCTCTTCACTGCGGTACAGCATGGAGATATCGCTGCTGTTAGAGATCTCTTACAGAGAGACCCGACAATTTTGCACCACACTACCGTCTACGATCGCCATTCTGCTCTTCATATAGCTGCTGCTAATGGCCGGATCGAGGTTGGTTTTTGTTCTCTTTATTGCTAACCAATTCAATTTTTGCAGGCATTTGGTCATAGAGTGGCACATCATTCTGGGATTTTCGTTGATACGCCTATTACAGGTGTCAATCATTAACATTTTCTTGGTGTTGATTTGATGGCCTGTGTGTGCTTTGGGTGAGTTGCAGATTCTGTCTATGCTGTTAGATGGATCTATTAATCCAGACGTCTTGAATCGTCAAAAGCAGGTAATCCCGCGCCTATTGCTCCCATTTTCTCTCATCCTTTGAAAATGAATGTGATTCCTTTTCCTTCAAATTTTGCCGCGCTTATCCTTGATTTCACTTTAAACGCTCCAGACTCCGCTCATGTTGGCTGCAATGAACGGAAAGATTGCCTGTGTGAATAAACTCCTTGAAGTTGGAGCTAATGTAGGTGAATTTGCCCGTGATTCACTCCATCCCCTCATTCATTAAGCGTGATTATAAGAAGCAGTCACGTTTGCGTGTATTTTCTTATTCGTTAATTTCTCAGGTATTGATGTTTGATTCCCTATACGGTAGAACCTGTCTGCACTACGCAGCCTACTATGGTCATTCTTCTTGCCTTGAAGCCATCCTTTCTGCGGCACAATCCAGTCCAGTGGCTGCTTCTTGGTCGGTGCTTCAGGCTTAAGTATCAATATGTCCCTGCATTCGTTCAGGGTGTTGTAGTTTCTGAGAGTGCCTTATATTGAATCGATTGCAGGGGATTTGCTCGGTTTGTGAATATTAGGGATGGTAGAGGAGCGACGCCATTGCACTTGGCTGCCCGCCAGAGACGGCCTCAATGTGTGCATATTCTATTAGACAATGGAGCTCTTGTCTGTGCTTCAACAGGCGGATATGGGTAACGATCCGCAAAACTTTTATGATAATAATTTTGAATTTGAATTCCAATCTGATAAGGTATGGGAATTAATGAATCACTATTTGCAGCTGTCCTGGGAGCACTCCTCTTCATTTAGCTGCAAGAGGGGGGTCTCTGGACTGCATCCGTGAACTGTTGGCATGGGGTGCAGATCGTCTTCAACGGGATGCTTCAGGGTATGGTATAGTTTCTTAATAAAAATTCTCAATGTTTAGAGAAGTAGACTTCTTAGTGCGTGAGACATATTGGCATGTTCAAACTTCATGCTGCTGTACTAGTTTTATGTGGCTTGTTGTATCATTTATTCTCATGATAATGATAATAATAGTAATTGAATTGCAAGTCTTTTTAGGAAAATCTAATAAGGTAATTTCATTACTTATTTTGATCGACCCCCTGAATCCCCTGGTGGTTTTATTTCACGTTTTCCCACTTTATCAGTTTAAGAGTAACTTAAATTATTTAACGAACTGCCATCCATAATTGGAATAGATTTACAACATCCCGTAGGTCATCTACTTACCAACTTTAGTACTTAGATCCATGGACCTGCCTTCATGTTGTACGGTATGTTTATGCAGGCGGATACCATATGTGGTTGCTCTGAAGCACAGGTATGGAGCATGTGCAGCATTGTTAAATCCTACATCTGCCGAACCTCTTGTCTGGCCTTCACCTTTGAAGTTCATCAGTGAACTTAACCCAGATGCTAAAGCATTACTAGAACGGGCCTTGATGGACGCAAATGGAGAAAGGGAGAAAAATATATTGAAAGGAAGCGCTTACTGTCTTCCATCTCCATCACATTTCGATAATGGGGTAGATGACAGTATCTCTGAGGTAATATAACACCCTCTCCATTTAGACAAACTTCTTGATATTTCTTAATTGAACTTGATCAGAATATGCTTCTGATAAATCATATTTAGTGCGGGTATTAATGCTTGAACTCGTTCATTTTCTTTCTCTTTTATATTGGCTGATGTTCTGGATTGCGAGCAATCTATTAGATCTCATCTTTAACAATGGCCTTTGTACTTTTACATATTAATCTTCGGTAAGATGTTTGAGGATCGAATAGTAATCAGGATTTTGGCTTGAATCGCTGTTCATTCATTGTGTTAATGCAGGCCAGTGAGACGGAACTGTGCTGCATCTGCTTTGAGCAGGTGTGCACAATTGAAGTCCAGGACTGTGGCCATCAGATGTGTGCACAATGCACTTTAGCCCTCTGCTGCCACAACAAGCCTAATCCTGCCACCGCTTGCCTTACTCCTCCAGTTTGTCCATTTTGCCGAAGCACCATAGCTAGACTGGTGGTTGTGAAGATCGAGGCTTATGAGGACACAGAGGCAGAAGCTGGGGATGTCAGTTCTTCAAAGTTAAGCAAGTCAAAGAAAGCCCGAAACATGAATGAAGGCGGCAGCAACAGCTTCAAGGGACTATCATTCGGAAAGATGAGTGGACGCAGCTCTGGAAGGATTGCTGCGGAAAATGAGTGGGTTGATAAAGAGTGAGCGATGCCTCCTGCTGATAGTGGTGGTTAGTTATTTCATATGGACAGGGTAAAGTAACTTGCTTAAGAGGCAAGCCTAAAAAAGAAAGTTTAAGGAGAATTAATGGAGAAGCAAAGCGAATCTAAAATCCATCTATTAAGTCGTTTTGGGAAATAAGCAAAGTGAGTTAAGTTGCATCTGCATGTTAGGTATTAAGTGTGTGGTTGGGGGGGGTGTCATGTAATATTATTACTTGAGAATGAAGAAGCATAGTCTGCTCAGATGATTCAGGGCGTCTATAATATACGTAAATTGTGTAGAGCGAGAAATCCTTTTTCTCGAAAGTAGAGAATTTAAGATTTTTCTTGGTGTCGGCTTCGTTTGAGGATGTTAAAGCAGTCTTGTACTCTTGTTGGGGGAGAGTCAGGGTCACCAGGGTAAATAGGGCATAGTTTGATCTTCTTTCCCCTCAGGAATATTTTTGTATTTGCATGAAGGAGAGAATAATTACCCTTCTGAAGTGTGTAACTAAGCTGCTTTTTTTTTTTTTAATTTATCTGTTGTACCAGAATGAGGAATAAAATACGGTAGAGAAAGGCCTGGCTTTGCTGTTGATCGGCATGTGACCATCTCTATTCTCTCCCTTGATTGAATAGTTTTTTATCTTTCCCATAAGATTTTTATAATCAGAGTCACAGGGATTCAGACAAAGTCAGACGATCTGATGAATGTTGACACGTTAAAGTGTCAGTGATCCAATGGATGATGTATGTATGAGTGTGGCCTTGATGCTATAACTCAAGTCTCGTGTTAGATGTACCAATTTGTACCAACCAGGGTTGGGTGGGATGTTTTTTAATATGTGAATGGGACAGGTAATCGAAACAGGGGATCTAAAAAGTATTTCCAAATATTGTTATAATGTGAGAGAGAAAGATAAAAGGAAAATTATGAGATATATTTGATGAGAACGATAGACCTGGGTGCGTATAAATGTGAGGACAAGTGGAAGATGGGTCCGCTACGAGCAGATGAGGTAGCGTTTGACTTGTTCACTGAGGGCTACGTCTCAACCATCCCTTCAATTACATTTGGAGCTCAGTTCAGAAGTTTCCCATTTTCATTTCAATTACGCTCACGGGAGGCCTCACGGTCCTATCAGATGAGGTAGCGTTTAAGGCTCACGTAACTCATCAATCAACAATCATCACATCTATTTACATTTCAATTGTTCTTTATAAATTAGATACTAAAACAGGTTTTAAACATAGATTCATGAAATTAATATACAGTAATTTTTAATTAGATTATACACACACACACACGATGTTTTAATTGAAAAATTGGTGGGAGGAAAGGATACATGAATATGTAGTTTTGGGTGAAAACTTAACAAATGTGTTTTTGTTAAAGCACAAATATCTTCTTAGTTGCATGTAATATTGTTTAAGGTATTGTTGAGTACTGAATGATGGTACTTCCCATAACGAAGATTCGAACATGTCACGTTGTGAAGAATTAGCTCGTTCTTTTAGATTTGATGTTGTTGATAAAAATTAATAAATATTAAGTAAGAGATGGAGTGAGTTGAAATATTAAGAGATTGAGTGAGTTGAAATAAGGGCCTGCCGACAGGTTGGTGGAAAAAAATGCTGGGAAAGTATCATGAGATTCCTAAAAATGATAAACAAGTTCACACTGCTTAATTAAAACTCGTAGGTTATCAGACTCCTTTCACATGAGGACGATTTTTTCCAAAAATGTTTGGGGTACGAAGTAGAAATTAAAGGAGAATGAGTCAGAGGAACAGGGAGGAGGCTGCGTGCTGTGCGTGCATGCATGATACGCAGGGTCGAAGATTTTTGGGATTCTTTCAACCTTCCCAGTCAAAGTCGTCCTTCCATTTCAACACTCATTCTCTCATGCTCTCGCCAATCGTCATATCCAATTTGTACGTACGTCCAACAATGTCAATTAACTACTTCTAAAGGTTTTCTTGTACACAAGTTATTCCAAACACAAAGGATCGATGTGCCGATGTTTTGGCTAAGTCAGCCTTGGGTTTGTCTACAACTTTTGGTCATCCGATCACACACTGTATCTTGCTGTTATAAGATTGATTATATATATCATGAATGGACGGACTTTCCCTCTCGATTCAAAACGGTAAAAGAAAACAAACTGATCGGCGATATATATATGTGTATGTATATATTCACTTTCAGGATGGGAACTGATCAAATATGTGAACACACACACACATACCCTGCCAGTCCCGGCATGAAGATGAACAACACCAGAGTGGAGTGAAGCTAAGGAGATGGAAAGATGTCATCTACTCTAAAGGGATATATAAAAAACAGCAATAAGATCATAATTAAAATTAAAGTATCTCTAGATAGATCTAATGACTACATAATCTGTAACGACAATAAAAGAAGTGACCTATTTTTCAATGATCGATTCCAGTTTGGGAAGCGGACTGCATAAACTAATCCATGAGGTCAGTGTCAGTTTCTCAGTGGACAAAACAAGGAATCATGTCTCCTCTCATTCGGGGAACAGTCACCTTAATCACATCTCTATCCCTCCCATGCATTGCATAATGCATCCACCCACTTTCCCTCCTTTTCTTTTTATCTCTCCCTTCCCCATTATGCCTCCACCCCTCTCTCTCTCTCTCTCTCTCTCTCTTTTCTGTGATTCGACATCAATTTCGAAAAACCATGAGAATCTGAAAACCTCCACACATCTGTCTATCGTTTTCTTTAAACAACCCTGCCCCGACCCTCCAAAGTTTTAAATGGATTACTTTCTTCTTTCAAGTTAACCTTATTTTTTTGGGTAGATTAAAAAAGTGAATTCATTGATATATTTATTGTTTTTCTTCAAATTGATTTACATGATCTGTAAACCAATATATAATATAATGATTTCAGATTATACCTTATAATAAGTAGTTTAATCTTAATGAAAAGTTCAAATAGCTTTTACATTGGGGACTGGGAGCGGTAACAGGTTTCTCAATGTAAAGATTTCAATTATTTGCTCTCTCTTGATTTATAAGCAGGCCAAGATTCTCAAATGTCTAACCTTTAATAAAAAAAATGAAAAGGGATGATTTTTGTCATGTTCATGTAAAAAATATGATTGAAACAGAAAAATAAGGCTGCTTGTTATGTCTCTTATATGACGGATTAATTGAATATATATAATTTTTGTTGAGGTATAACGTAAGTAAAGTGCTGTAAAAGTCTTGAATCTTTTTCCAGGAAGAAAAGAATAAAGAATATGGATTCCAATAAAAAATATGAGAAGAGTCTTTGATAAACTTTATCGGTAAAATTATTATATATGTTGATGCTTGGAAGAGTGTTTAGTTATGGATGATGAGAAAAGAAAAAGGAAGCTGTGAGAGTGACAAGTGAGATGGCATCTGCAGGAATAGAGTGAGATTCGAAGAACACTAAGGTACGAATATTACATACGAAAATAACATGCATGACGCATGCATGTATGTATACTGCCTCTGCGTGCAATAACTTCAAGTCCTCTCTTCTCTCTTTCTCTCAATAGTGCATTTTACTGATGGAGCCCTCACCGATAACGTGTTTCGCACACACGCCAAGCCCTTTCAACACAGCAGCAAGCCTTTATTTACATATATCCTTAATTAATTAGTTAGTCGGTCATTTTCTGTTGTTATATGTACGTTCAATTTAGCAGCTTTAATTTAATTTATTATTTCAACTGCAACAAAATACCACGTGATAGATGGACCATGCACCATATCTTCCCATGAATTACCCAGGAATTTCATTATATGACATTTCTGATCGATGCCCTGCCTTCGACACCAGACCATCTTGGGGAATTAAGTGGCCAGTAAAATGAAATGATTTTCTTAGAACTGCTACTAATATCATTAAATGCCGATTTAACCCAATTACCCATATGCATTAGTTGCAAAAGACAAGTTCCAGCTGAGAAAAATGGAGGTATATCCTGTAGTGTTGTCAGAATATCACATGACCCTTTCTCAGTATTTGCAAACTTATGCTTCACAGCCAACAACAGGCAAGTTATTGCATCCTTTGATGGAGGCACAGGAATTTTCAGAGCCACGTATTTACGGACTTCTGAGTCTGTATCTGATGAAGATAGATATGTTTGTTATATCGTTGCAAAATCATATTAATAAAAGTCGAGATAAAACTCCTTTCAGATACTTACGCTATCATATATACCGGCAGCAACTGTTGGAGAAGCAGTGAGAGTGAAATGTTGATGCTGATCAATGATGCAGACCCTCCAATTATTGGGATCTTTCTTGGCAAACCCAGTCCTAGAATTCAGTGGGAGTAAACTTGAGCTGTAGCAGAGGCCAGTCTTGAGGCTATCGTCAAATCAATGGCGCTTGAGAAAGATCCAGAGTCATGGAAGATGAGAGGGGGAGGAAATAGCAAAGATGTGCGATCAAACGTAGACCTGAGAGGTGAAAGAAAGGTAAATAAAGTCAAAAGATAACTGTGGAGAGAGAGGTTAGGGTTAGGACAATGATGAGATGGTGCAGTGGTTGAAATGTTTTTGAACAGAAGGCCACCTGATGTGTCGGAGACCACATTCAAGGAAGGGTCATTTCTTGGATGTCAACTCTTTGCACGGACAGTACATGCAGTTTGATGGATCACTGTCAACTCTTTTTACTGTTTAATTTTGTCTTGTACATTCAAACCACGTTACACGTAAATCAAAATAAAATTCTTCTTTTATGTTTATCATAGAATCCATAAAATCATGCTTCAAACGAATTCTTAGACACATACTATTTGTACAAAATAATATATCTACTACTTGTTCCTGCCCTCTATTTCTGGTAAAAGCCTCTCCTCTCAATAGTGGCAACTTGCTTCTCTCTGGAACATAATGTCCTCGTTCCAGCAAGCATTTGTTCTCAGATGTGCAAGTTAAACATGAATCCAGTGGCAGAGCCACGTTGGGTGAGGGTGGGCAATTGCCCCCCTCAATTTTTTGGGATATATGTAAATGCTTGTTAGATTTTTATTTTGCACCCACTGAGTTTTAACATTTGAACCCACTCAAATTATTTACACTTGTAAACTTGTTGTCATTTATTTGAAAATAAAAAATTGCCCCCACTGGTCCAGGGTCCTGGCTCCGCCACTGCATGAGTCGATCTCCAGGGGCATTTGCTTCGAGGATAATGGTTCTGGATGCTTTCCAATCCAGTGAGGAAGATCATACAGTTCATTAACTATTATTCAGTGAAGGACAGATGCATCGGAAGATACTATACCGGAAACATATGTGTGTCAAACATGTGATTGCAGGCAGCTATTATTTATTTATACGATATCTTAGGGGAGAGAGCTTGCTATATGGAATTGTACATGAGGCATCATCGCAATTCACAGCTAGGGAGTAGGGACCAGGATCCTAAGACAGGTCTCGCAAATATAGCGTTTGTTTGGGAAGCTATTCTTCCCAACGGTGCACGTAAGCCGAGACAAAACTATCTTGAAATCTGTAAAAACCATCTTGAAATCCATAAAAACCATCTTGAAATCCGTAAAACCATTTCAAAATTCCTAAAATGCCTCGAAATCTGTAAAATCCATTTTCCCAACGGAATTCTCAAACAAGCACATAACAAGCACAAGCCTGTGGGCTGTGACCGAGTGAGAATTGGAGCCCGCTTTTCTGGCCACATGGACCCCACTGAACCACGGAGACAATTAAAAAAGCCCAAATTGGTCCACACGGTCGGCTTGATGAACTCGATCGTGAGACCTAGCCTGATGATCAGTTTATGGGCTTGACCCAGTGTGATTCGGCATCAAGCCCAGCTTCTTCTCAACTGCTGAAAGCAGAAATGGTGACGTGCTTGTTTGAGAACACCGTTTCCCAAACGGTACACGTAAGTTGAGACAAAATCATCTCAAAATCTGTAAAAATCATCTCAAAATTCATTAAAACAATCTCAAAATCCATAAAACAATCTTGAAATCCGTAAAATACCTCAAAATCTGTAAACTCATTTCTCCTAACACATAATGTGGGACAGCTCACCGGTTACAGATGGGCTCATCACGAGGCAGGCTCAAATACCTACACGTGTATGGGTTTGATTTTCTCAACCCAACCCGCCACCTTAGCTTTTTAAATTTTTATATTTTCTCACTCATAATACTTTTCAACGTGTACTTAAAATTCGTTTTTAATATCTAAAATGAAATATTCTTTTTTTATAAATTTATTTATAAAAATATACTGCAACTTCATAATATCTAATTCAAATTTTAAATAATACAATTTAAACCCATAAGTATCCAATATTTATTAATTTTATATTATCATCAGAAGTTTTTAACATATTTTTTAATAAATCAATTTTATTTTTTTAAAATTAAAGAGGAAAAGGAAAACGAAATAGGTTGATAGGCTTTTGTAAGTATAGGTTTCAAGAAATTGTGTGTATTTGGGAATCCATTGGGAGAAATGAGTTAAGAATTCCGACATAATTTTACGGATTTCAAGATGATTTTACAGATTTTGATATATTTTTTACGGATTTCAAGATGCTTTTATCCTAACTTACGTGTACCGTTGAGAAAAATTATTTTCTAAACATGCACATTAACGTGTTGCTGAACAAAAAGTAGCAGGGGACGCGTCCTAGCTTATTACCCCCCTCCGCAAAATTCGAACTTAAATTTGATTATTGTCCCGCTACCTCAAAAATTAGGAAAACATGATAAAGAAAGTATCACCATAGATTCCCATGTAAGCAATGCAGTCACAAAAGAATGAATAATGAAGGAGTATTATGCAATAATAAATTTTAGTTTATGAAAACATGCATATTCATAGCACTTATTTGTTATTGAAATTTATTTGTGGTTAGATTATATTTAAAAATCTACTAAATTAAACATTTAATCCTTTAAATTTATATCAAGTTTCAGTTTTATTCTTACAAATATACTTTTAATCCTTTATATTAAAGTTAACACTATTAGTTTTACTTAATGTAAAATGCTAATTCAATCACCATTTTAAAATTAAATGATGTTAAAATATACTTAAATATTGATTTATTTTAATATACTTTATTTTTTTATTTTAAAATTTAATTATATTTTATCAACATTTAATAATATAATCACCATTTAACTTTGCTTAGTCACTATTTTCCGTTAAGTGAAATTAAAGGCGTTAATAATAGTTTTATAAACTTAAAGGATCAAATTAGAACTTATCGTAAGCTTAAATGATTAAACATGGTCAAGATGTTTATGTGACTCTTTTCCCATGGCAAAGCTCACACTGCAAAACTCAGAGCTAACAGAGGGATTATATTGAAGCGTCAGCAACATGTCCCTTTACTTGCTCTAGCGAAGAGGATTCTATGCATCTCTTGAGGGATTGTCAAAACGCCAGGGAAAGATGGTTAGCAGTTGTTCAGCCTTCCAAATGGGCTATATTCTCATCCTTACAGGGAGCGGAATGGATCCGTTGGAATCTAAGTAATGAGATGGGAAAATTATCCACGAAGAAAGTGCAGTAGTCTACCTTAATTGGGTACACTTGTTGGGATATCTGGATGAACAGATGCAAAAAACTATATGGTTCGGAAGAAGTGGATGAATACCTTAATGCTCATTCTAGCTTCTTTCGTGCATGTTTAGACCATGATCTAAAGTCCAGGTGTAACATCCTTATTTTTAGGATTTAGTTAATTGTTGTTAGATCTTGAATTAGTCAAAGAATAAAATAAATTAGAAAAAAAATCAAATTTCAAATTTATTTATTTAAAAAAATGTATATATACGGAAATATCTCCAAAAAAGAGAGGAAGAAAATAATTAATTATTTATATTTAAACTTATCTTATTATTAAAATAAGAGAAAAAAAATTTGTCTGAGTAGTTTTTAATATTATGATTATTACTTCATTTTTTTAAAATATTAATAATGAAATAATATAATATTTTTTTATTAAAAAAACCCTAACCCTAGCCCTACTCCTATATAAAGCTTTCCCCCTCATCAGAAATCCAAATTTCCGCCGCTACAGTAACATTACTGTGCGCCGCTGCAGTATTCATCTGGTCTCTCTTTCTCCCTCATTTCTCCTTCTTCAGGTATCATACTCACCTTTACCAACCTTATTTTTCTTGCTTTCTGAGTGCTCTCGCAATTTTGTTTCCCCGTAAAAATGTCTTGTCAAGTTTTACTTCTGCCTTGTTATTTGCTTCTGATCTTTTTTTTAAAAAAATAAATAGTCTTATCAGAGCATAAATACACAGCACTGTGTTTCCAATGCTACTCGTTTTTCATAGGTTCCCAATGCAACTCATTTTTTTTGTAGTTATTTGAAGGGAAAAAAAAGAGAGAAGTTTGAAAACAAACCCACAGATAAAGTAAGGATGTTAAGCACAAAGCCATCTTGTCCCATCAAATCATCTTTATGTGTGTACATACATATAGCAATTGAAAGCAGCAAGCCACACTGAGCATTGTCCTTCAAACAAAAAAAATTATATATTAATACATGTGTGTGTCTATATATATATATCAAGAACAAAGGAAGCCCATATCCTACGCTTTCTTTTATATATAGTATTATAGTGCTATTATATAGAATATTTCACACATATATATAATGGTTAGTGTGTGTCCGTTTTCCTTTCTTTATTTATTCATTTTTTTCATATATATAATAAAATAACAATATATTAACTTTAGATTATTTAAATTGAAAAGCTATCATAATAAAAAGAACATCACTGATACAACAATTACATTATTATTATTATTATGTCCTCCATCCCAAACAACCTAAAAAAAATTAAAAGAGATTATATAAAAAATAATAATCATAAATAGAATAATATATATAATCTTTCATATGAATAAATGAGGCACTGTACATCCTTGAATAACAGTGGGTGTAAAGGGTAGTTTTAGGAATTTAGATTATCTTTGAAGCAACTTTTAGAATGGGTTGATTAGTTTATTGATAGAAATTATTGTATACAATTTTGTAGACTCTCATTGAGAATTTTGAAGTTTCTCTTGTGTGCTTGCTCGTAAGTTTGGGAGCTACAGGTAACTCTGAATATTCTTCCATATACTTGTGAACCGTATATGATTAAATTGTGATTGAATTAT